>BFEA01001234.1:0-13935 GCA_003427395.1 Chara braunii
AGGAAACGGAAAGTCTCCACCCTGGGGCCCCTGGGAAAAAAGTTCTGGTTCTCGAAAAAAAAGTCGCGCTAGTGGCAACTCGAAATTTGGGGTCCTCCTTGAAAAAATGTGTCTACTGGTGGCAGCTGGACCACGGCCCAAACAACGTGATGTTCGCTCCCATTAAAACAACGTGGATTGAACCTAACCACAGCAAGCGGCAAGCCTTGGGTTCACTACCCAATTTCAAACTTGTGGAGCGATTCAAATTTCTGCAGGCAGAGATGCTTCAAAGTTTTGCGCCGTCATCCAAGGATGTCATGTTGCTATGGTGCGTGCAAATGTTCAAAGGGACTGAGACAATGGGGAATGGGTGGGTGGAAAATAATTAGGTACCCGGTGCGGGCGGGTAATTTTGTTCTTGCGGGTGTGGGTGGGTCAGGGTGAAGTTTTCTTACGGGTGACGGGTGGGTTGGGTGTGGGAGGAAATTTTCAAAAAAACACTCGGGTGGGTTGGGTCGCCTTGAGATTTTTTTTATTTTTTTTTTTGAGGGCGGGCGGTGCTTAAAAAATTATGGCCGGGTTGGGTGAAGTGCCAATTCAAAAGCCCATCTCTGCTCTGGAGAAATGGAGCATGCGACTGAGGAGGAGATCAACTCTGAGAAATCGAGCATGAGACTGCCGAGGAATTGCCAACTTTGAAGACATGGAGCATGAGACTGGGGGACCTTGGAACTGTTACATTGTTTATTTTAAGGAGTGCTAGGATCCTAGCCCATCCATAGTGCAAATTTGTTGAGCGAGAGATGCAAGACGTGCTGCGATTAAACAGAAGAGCATGAGACTGCCGAGGAATCGCCAAGGAATCGCCAACTCGGCAAAACACTGCGAAATTCAAACTGCGAGAGATGCAAGAAGTGCTGAGAGTACACGTCAGAGATGGAGAGAGAGAAAGAGTATAACAAAAAACAAAGAACCAAAGAAGTAGAAGAGATGGAAAGAATTGTTGAACGAAGCCTCAACATGGAAACCTGGAGAGTGGGGAGTTTTGGTGCAGGAATCAACCCCCTCGAGGGCCTACCACTTCTCCCATAAACAGCAGGGATCGAACACCCTGGCTGTGTTCACCTCCTTTCCAATCACTCCTTCGACTCAAGGGCTCTCAGGGGAGGGTGGGGGGAGCGGAGGAGGGTGTGGAGGGGAGAGTGGAGGAGGGGGGTGGAAAGGTGCTAGTTGTGCGGCTCTTGGGTTAAGTGGAAGAGCCCCCTGAAGAGCGCTGGCGCTCAACCAGCCGAAACACACCCCGGGGGTGGGAGCGGAGGAGGGCGGAGGGGAGACTCGAGGAGGGCGGAAGGGGGGAGGGGAGGAGGGGGACGGGAGGAGGGGGCTGGAATGGCGCTAGTTGGGTGGTTCTTGGGTTAGTGGAAGAGCACCCTGAGGAGCACTGGTGCACAACCAGCGGAAACACGCTGGGGGGAACTTGCCGCCGAACATTCGTTTGATGGCGGTCCTCGCATGCAGGTACATGATTCTCCCAATCTATTTGCCCTTCTCCTTGGGGCCTCCTACGGTCAACCCCAATCAGCTTCCCACCGGCCTTATGCTTTGCCAGCGCCAAACTCTTCCAGTGGATGCAGCGGGTTCCAGCTCCGATACCAATGCAACGATCCTCTCAGACACACTCCACAACATGCACAATGAGCGTTCACATGAACATTCACACCTAGAACCTGATTTTTTTAACTCCCAGCACACCTGCCATCTTATAAAGGACTCTGTTATCCTTGGAAACCTCCGTTAAAATTAGAAGGATACCGAGGAGGTTAAAAGGAAAAAAAAGAGGATGGCCCGTGCCTTAAATCGGCAAATGGTCTGATGGACTCCATGATGTACAAGAGGGCTACCTACTGTGTTTGCGGATGTACCATGGTGGCAATGACCATGTCGTTACAGGGCTTGAATTTCTGCAGTTTTCGTCGTGCACGTGTTTTCATGCGTTGGAAGGGTTCTTCCCTCAAGCGCAGTCCATCCGACCTTTTCGTTTTACTGCAAGAGAATTAAGCTGTGAAGAGTGAAGTGTTGTGAATCTGTGAGTGTGGCGCGGGTAAATCAGAGGGTGCAAGAAGTTAGGGGTTGAGTACGTGAAGGTGAGGTTCACCCCCAAATCCGCAGTTTGGTGCTCTATCCAATTGCGCTACAAGCACATTCTGGGGCCCCTTTCGTCTTAGGGGCATAGGAGATAGCTTTTCGAGTGGATGCTTGAGTGTGGCGCAGTTATATTGTGGTGCAAGAAGTTAGGGTTTGAGCAGGTGAAGGTGAGGTTCACCCCGAAATCCATAGTTTGGTGCTTAATATCCAATTGAGCTACAAGCACATTCTGACGCCCGTTACGTCTTAGGGGTATAGGACATTGCTTTTTGAGTGGTTGTTTGTAGGTGATGAGTAAGAGAACGTGAGGAAGTGGTGGTTTGTAGGGATGAGTAGGTGAAGATGAGGGAGTGGTTGTTCGTAGCAGAAGGAGGTGAAGGAGTGATTGTCCCCTTAACTGATATCTGCGCACCTGCATGGCGTCCTCAAAGGTGTACGTGACCTTGATAATATCTGTGCCGGGATAACCCAAGAGTCCCTCTGATCCCGAGCGCCGAACGACATCCAAAGGGAGGTATTCTATCTCCATCGTCCCCTGAGGCTGGTCGGGGACGACAATGTCGTACTCCCGCATGCATATCGGACAAAAGGATTTACGGGAGAACCATTTCTGAATGCAGTGCTTGTGAAAAAGATGCTGACAGTGCAGCAGCTCCACGACAGGTCTCTCTTCCTCTCCGTCGTCTCCCTCTTCATCGAACTCAACCCGACAGATGGCACATTCACTGTCCTCCGGCGGATCTGCCACCGCCACAAGGAGGGAGTCACCGATGCCTGGCGACTCCACTCTCCACTTGGACAAAATTTGTGTCGTGGGAATCTCGTCCTGCTCGCTGAAGGAGTCCGACACAGGACTTGACGGACGAGCCACTTGATTACATACCTCTCTCCTCCTCACGCTCCGCGTCGAACCCGTCTTCTTGTTTACCTGAAATCCATTCAACTGATACTCCACCATATACAGCTGATCGCTGCAGAAAAACAATAACCCGGCTTGAGCACCCCTACCCTCGCTGGTGCTCTCCTGGCTGCCGTTCAACGCTTCGTCTAAGGAACTTGAAATCCCGTCCTTATAGGCAACCCATTCGCCACACTCCCAAGACCACCACTCCCACACATGGTGAACACTTCTTCCCCTCCCGTCCCCATCATCATCATCATCGTCTTCATCTTCATCGCTGTCACTATCATCCTCTTTAACAGCACACCTCCTCACAGGTCTTGATATGCCCGTCTCCATGTTTATCTGTCAGAAGGTCCAAAGAAATAAAGAAGAACATCATCAGCATCAGCTGCTTCAAAGCTCAAACAAAAAGGAGCTGGTATATTTTCCTTTTCTTTGTCTCTTCCACAATTTTTTTTTGCATTACTAGTGTAGTCTTCATGATCGACCGCCCCACTACCTACCGCCACCACCACCACCACCATCATCAGCAGCAGCATCAACATCATTACCATCATGAACTAACTTGCATCACATTATTGCTATGGTCATCATCATCAACATCATAATCATCATAATCACCATCATCTTCATTGTTGTCATCGTCATCATCATCATCATCATCATCATGATGACTGATTATCATTGCCACCAATCATCACTGTTCTTTTCTTGGACATAACCTGTCAGTTTTTAGAATTTTACCTCAATTTCCTTTTTTCCCTTTTCTGAATCTTTCCTTCCAATTTATTTCAACTTCATCAGGATTTTTTATTACTTTTTTTTTTTTTTTTTTTTTTAAAGTTGCAGTGCAAGGAATATGAGTGTGAACGATATACAGAAAACCAAGTTGCGAAATCACACAGATGTCCAGGTAGCCGTGTCCAAGCAGAGAGTACAAAATGCACCGAGAAACCATCCATATAGAGCAATTCAATGAAGTAACAAGCCAGTGTTCATGCCCGTAGGCCACACCAACACAGTTTCCAAAGTCGCTCCTTTCTGACTGGCGCCCAGCGCCCAGCGCCCAGCATACTCTACCCGACTATCCTACCTACAGCTGGTTCACGCAACAGGGCCACTTCGACTCTCGAAGACCAATAATGTTCATTTATTTATTTATTTTTGGCCCGGCCGGGCAAGTGGCCCCAGGCCACTCTGGCAGCCTAGTCTAGATATATAATATATTGTTTTTTTTGCTTCTTTTTTGGTAAAGAATTTCGATGTGACCTGAGGCAAAAGTTGTTCAGTTTATGTTTTTGCATCACATTGCTTTATTCGGTTCTTTTTTTTTTTTTTTTTTTTTTTTGCTGAGATCTTCCCTGGTCCTCGGGCTGCCCGGGAAAAACAGGGTGACCTGGGCGGCCCAGCCGGTGGCCTAGAACAATTCTGAAAAAAAACTACGTCATTGAAAAAAAGAAACTGAAAACCTTTTTGCCTCCGGATGACATCAAAATTCCTTACCAAAATTAAAGCAAACATATCATCAAATAGAACAGCCCGGTATATGTATATATTGTCACATAACTACGAACCAAAAGAGCGCACTTTGCGAAACAAACGGTAAAGATTAAAAAAGAAGACAAAGAAGAAGGCTTATACAGGGGGGGGAGGTACTCTATGGAAGAACGGGGCTAGCGCGAGTGCGCTAACTGGACCGGCAGGCAAGGCCCTATTGCACTCCGGTTGACTTCCTCGTCATTGTCGAGGAAGGCGAGGGTCCTCCCTGCCATAGCCCACGACCTTGAGCGGACAGAGTGGAGGAGAGGAGATCCCCCTCGGGAGCCCTTGGGCATACAGGCGCTACGACTACACAAGGAGGACAGCAGCGGAGGCACCAGCTGTGAGACTGACGAGAGAATGTGATTGCAGCGCAGCTCGGTAGGTAAGAGATGGATTTGGAGAGGGAACTACAGCTTGGAGTGAACGCATGGCTGATTACCTTGGAGAACGGATGCGGATGGTTACAGGAGATCGTGAGGGACATGTCTTTGCGGCTGCAAGCGGAGCCAGAGGTCGAAGGGGGAGCGATTTCTCTGGCTGTTTGGCTGAAGGATAAAAGTGAGGACATGCTGGAGATCATCTGGGAGCTGGAGGAGGGGCTGGATCCCACTCGAAGTCTGCATCGATTGGAGGAGGGCAGATGGCATCATGTCTGTCTGCAAAGCCCTCTTCAATGAGGGTTGCGATCTGCGTGCTCTTCTGGAGGACCGGTTGGAGGGCGATATTGATGGGGAGGAGGCGCACGTCGCAACAGAGGTAACAGCGTTAACACCAAGACCAACAATAACATCAACAACAACAACAACAACAACAACATCGACACCGGTGATATTGGCGGCTGTGAAAACAACGAAGGTCACAACGCCAATACCGATCACAACAACGACGTCAACGATCGCGGCGCCTGCAGTGTTGGCGGCGGCAATGACAACAGTGACAACAGCACAACCAAAAACAATAACGACGACGACAACAACGATAGCAACAACAACAACAACAACATCAACAACAAAAGCAACAAAAACAACAGCAACAGTACCAACAGCAGAGGTGACGACAACGGAGGCAATTACAACAACAACAACAACAACAACAACAACAACATCGCCTACTACTACTACCTTCCCCCCCTTCTGCGTGGTTTCTCTCCCTGTTGATCCGCTTATCTTTGCTTCACAGCGGGTGGGAGTGGGATAAACGATGACCCTCCACTGATTGGGGTTGCCCGGCCTTTGATCCCCAATCACGATGAGGTGTAGGGGCAGGTTGTTTAGGGTTTTGTGCATAGGTGCGGTTTGGCTGTTGGGGTGCTTGATGGAGATGCTTTTACATAGGGTTTTGGTCATGTACGCAGGAGGTCAATCCTTACCTTCTTCGGGGAAGTAATGAATGCCTTCTGCTCTATGGGGAGATGTACACACTCAACGAACATCCTCACATATCATCGGATGCATAGTATGGCATCCTTTCACAACATTGTATAAGGGATGCTGGACCCAATTTCCAGCTGACACATGTTATTCTACAGGGACGCTGGACCCGATTTCCAGCAGGTGTAGCTCCCCACCAATAGATGGAGCCTTCAACGTTGGGACCCACTTAACGGGGCTGCTCTTATCACCTCGTTAAGTGGGTTTTCCCGCATATGAAGTTCTTTCAAAAAGAAAAAAGAAAAAAAAAAGAAAAGAAAAGAAAACAAACAAACAAACAAACAAACAAACAAACAAACAAGGATGAGGGGCACACTGAAACGATTCTGGTCCATTCATTTTTCTCATTCTTCTTTTAACTCCCGCTTCACCGTGCCTCTCACGTACAAGGTACGCCGTCAAGCAGAACTGCCCGGTAAACCATGGGCAGAGATGGAGAAGAGGACGACAAACGAGGGGCTGTGACAAACTGTTTCCAAGGAGTTTCACCCACTCATTAGGTATATAGCCTCCTGATGAGTCAGAGAAACTCCGACGAAACAGTTTGTCATAGCCCCTCATTTGTTGTCCTCTTCTCCTTCCCTGCCGAAGGTGGATGTCCAGCTTTTATTCGAACTGGCGCCACCAAGGTATAGGGTCCGTCTCCGATGCGTGGCAGAAGATCGGGAGCCCTTCAAATTTGGGAATGCTCTCGCGTGGTGCTGAGCTAGGTGCGGCTGCTGCCCCCACCTGCTGGTCCAGTCGCTGTGTCTCGGTCCTGAGCGTTCCCACGTCTATCTGCAAGACGTTGACGCGGTCGACGAGGTCGGAGGGACCGGCGCTGGAGGTGGCAACGGGTCGCTGCTCCAGCTGCTGTATGCGCTTAGTCAGCGCATGATTGGCGTGGTCGAGGGAGTGGATGTCCTCCTGCTGTGCAATGCAAGTAGCGAGGAGGTCCGTGGCGCGGTTGAGCAAGAGAGCAATCTTGGTCCCGTAGTCAACGGAGTCCCCATTCTCGGCCTCCTTCTGCCAATCCCTGGCCTGTGCGTGTAACGCAGTTTCCTCCTTGAAGGGAATCTCCCACCGCCGTATGCGTTCTTCATCGGCAGCCTTTGCTGCTGCTGCTGCGTGTTTCTGCCGTTGATCTTCGGCCACCAGACGCAGCCTCTCTGCCTCTGCCTCCCTCTTCTTTCGTGCTGCTGCTGATGCTTCTGTCCATTGCTTGCTTTCGGCCATGATGGCCGCCAACCGTGCCTCATAGGCTTCGTCAGTCTCGCCAGCTTTCTGATCCATCCCTGCTGTCTGTGAACGAGTGAGTAGGGTCATGTGCCGCGGGCAGCTGACGTGGCCTGCAAAAGTAGGGACTTACCAAGGCTGTAGCCAGAACGGATGGGCAGTTGAGCAAGAAGAAGAGGATAAGGGGTTGGGAGAGAGAGGTGGGGAGTGGGGGAATCGAGTGGATCGCCCAGATAAGGAGCCACTAATCAAAAAATGAAAAGTTGGAACTCTGCGAAAATTTCGAGAGAAAAAAAAAAAAAAAAAATAATAATAATAAAATTTCTCGATTGCAAGTTCAGTAGGTCTCCTATGTTTCCCCAGAACAAGTAATTCGAAAAAAAATTCGAATTTCAGACTTCTAATGGAAAGAAAAAAATAATAATACAAATGGAGATTATCAACGTAACTGAACTGCGAAAAAAAAAAAAAAATCCACAATTTCGAAGAATTCCGAAACATTAAAAAATTCGGAATTTCTCGAGTGAGAGTATGCGCAGTTTGAAAACAAATGACTGCCGGAGGAATTTCCCGTAAAAAATAATTTCCGAATCTGGGAATAACGGCCAATTTTGAAATTTCTGTTACCCCGGAATGCGTGAAAAACGCAAAAGTTTTTGGAAATAAGTTCGAATAATGAATTTCAGAAAAAAAATTCGGAATTTCGAATTAACAGGAATTGCGAAGGAAAAGATGAATCGAAAAAAAATTCCGTAATATTTTTGGACCTCCAACACCGGAATTTCGAAAAAGAAACAAAAATTTCAGAGGGTACGCTATTGCGATTTTCCACATATTAAAATAGCGGGAAAATGGAGTCCAAAATGAAAAGAAAAGAAAATTTGATTTCGGCAGTTAGGTCAAAGTCTGCGATTTTGGGGATAATTAGTGTGACCTAATCAATCAATCAATCAATCACTCACTCACTCAATCAATCAATCAATCAATCAATCAATCCATCAATCAATCTTTGATTGTCCCCGCGCTTGTGTCAGATCGGGTTGTCCTGATTCACAAGCGGTGCTCCGATACCAAACTGACGCATGCCCAATGGGACAGTGCGTAGCGAGCCAAGGATCCGCAATGTGATGAAAAGGACTGAAATGGACAATGCAAGGTCAGCGTAGCATCAACAAGCAATGTACATTCCGATACATACAAGATGGCACAAGTGGCGCAGTGGAAGACTAAGCAATGTACATTCCGATACATACAAGATGACACAAAGTGGCGCAGTGGAAGACTTAAAAGAGAAGATCTGATCTGATCTAGACTGACCCGACATCCATCATACATCACACATGTGAGAGGGGAGGAGGGACCTCAATCACAGAAGGAAGGTCCCTCCTTCGCACACATACATGGGAAGATACCACGGATGAGAGATGGGGGGAAGGGACGAGACGAAGGAGAAGGAGGTGAGGGAGTAGACCACGGTCGCGATAGCGAAGTCCCAAAAATAGTCCCTTGCCCAGTGTCCAATCAATGTCTGTCCCAGAAATGTCGAATCAGATCCTGGGCGATGTGCCCAGCATAACCTCTGCCTGTATTCCCTACCGATAACCTCTCCCACTCTCGTAGATGAAGAAGAAGATAAGAAAGAGGAGGAAGGAGGAAGAAGGAGAAAGGAGAGAGAGAGATGGAGGAGGAAGAAGAAGAAGAAGATGACGTCCTCCTTG
Source organism: Chara braunii (assembly GCA_003427395.1). Classification (NCBI taxonomy): domain Eukaryota; kingdom Viridiplantae; phylum Streptophyta; class Charophyceae; order Charales; family Characeae; genus Chara; species Chara braunii. The sequence goes on from BFEA01001234.1 coordinate 8,937, forward strand.
CTATCTCACCTGCAGGTAGCTGTCACCGTACTGACTGTGGTCGTCGTCGTGTGCAGGTACCGCGCGGAGCCCGGCTATGGCGCCAGGTAAGCTCGCCGTTTGCAGGTAAGGCCTCTGCCTCTCTCTACTACCTATACTCCCTACTCCGTAGCTTAGCGCAGAATAACGCTGCCTCCAACCAGCAGCGTGTCCCTCCAGAAGTGAGCTACTCGAACTGTCCTTGCCCAGCCGCTGCCCAACTATTTGTAGCGCTGGGCGGGCTGGGCCTACCTCATGCTGGCCTCAGAAAGACAGCCCAGCTGGTCTGGGTCCCTACCGGACGTCCAGACCATGCTGCTGATGCAGCAAGGCGCACAAATGCGGCTGGCCTAAAAATGGCCCCGTACCTGTGCACCTAGCCCAAGGCGTCGCCTTGGGACCTGCAGGGCCGAAACGATGTCTGCACCTACCGGTCTGGCGCCAAAATGCGCCTGGCTTCGTTTCGGGCCTGCCTCCGGTGTACCCAGTCCCCAGGTCCGGCCTTGGGGCCGCAAGTCCGAAACGGCACCTGAACAGACAAAGTAAGCAGCACACACACACACACAAAAAGGTAAAACTAAACCTATCTAACTAGTGTGCTACCTAGGGCCTGGAGGGCCGCCGTGGGCCTCTAGGGCGCATGCTGTATGGTACGCGGCCTGGGGGCCCGTCAGCAACCGTCGGGCCCCTCAAATGGGGCCCGTGTGCAGGCGCAGCATGTAACAGTGTATTATTGGTGCAATGCTACTTTCTGGACACTCTGAAACTTTCTGGCTCTCAATGTGATTGTGCAATCTGGATTCTGCCATCTCGCTATTGCTCATTTTCCTTGCAATTTGGTATCGGAGCTGGTTCGAACTGCGCTTACTGGTTCTTCACAATAGCTGTTCGGTGCTTCGCATGTGGTGTGGGCCAGTGCTAAGGCTTGGGCGTTGGACGATGGGCGGCCCAGGGTCGTGTGTGCGCGCCGGGAAGGCTATGCGGTGACATTGGGATGTACGCTGGATGATGAGAGCTCGCTGATGTGGCATTTAAGCGGTACGCTGGATGATGAGAGCTCGCTGATGTGGCATTTAAGCGGAGGTGGAACTGCATTTCGCTGTTTGCTGTGCCAAGGCAAGGACCGGTCATCATAAATGCACATCAGGTTGCCGGTGAGAAATCAACGGTTGGGTGCAGCACTATGAGGTACGTTGCCCTCTTCCTTATCTACCCTCTCCTCATGGCTTCTTACTGTGAGGAAGTGAGTTATGTCTTGAGAGTCCTCTCAATGTGAGGTGTCGCAAGCGCTCAACCTCGAGAGTCGTCATTCTTCCTGGGGAGCAAGCTGGTGGGAGACAGGCAAAGCCTCTGAAGGGCCCTGGACGAAGCACTCGGGTCACGGTCACCATGCCAACCCGCTGGGACTAGTACACGCATGCTTTGCTGCAAGTCCTTGGTTCTGCTGCTGCGCAATAGAGGTCGTGTTGGGCATGCCAGTCCTTTAAGAGACGCTTACCAGACCGTCTACAAAACATTCCTGGTGGGCTCCGGTTGAACCCTGGCTGTGATCGTCTTCCTGTCTGCGACGTTAAATAATACCTGAGGACCTTGGGGGCTGTCCTTAAACTGCCTCTTGATCAGCCAGATCAATCGGAAGTAAGGCTCGTTGCATGCGAGGGTAAACAAGGTGCAGGGCTGGCTGGTTTAGCATAGACTTGGGGCACAGGGGTGGGACGGATTGCACACCTTTAGACACGCTGCTCAACCAGATGCTCAGGACGTCGACACAAGAGACTACTCAAGAGGGATACAGGGGGAGGGGGGATTCCGGCAACTGTTCGCTGAGAAACTAATTTAGATAAACTACCATCTAGCATGCATCTCCACAGGTAATCTACTATTATTTTCCATTATTTAGTTGTACGGACTTGGTCACAACTGACAGACAGCTGCAGATAGGATAGACCAATCCTTGCTGCATTGCATTCTGTTTTAGAGTAATCTAAAAACAGAAATAGACTTACTACCTTTATGTTACATACTCGTGAATACTTCAACGAGTATGGGGCAGAACCAAAGATCAACCAATATAGGATGAGCATGTATGCAGCGGAAGTCTGATAAATGGACTGACTCACATAGACTGACTCACACAGATATCACTCCACACACAAACAATCGTGAGATGGGGTCTGAGCCAATCATGGAAGATGCTCAGGCCCCGTACACGCATACACAGACGACAGGTGGAAGGAGAGATGAAAGAGGTGGGAGATGTAGGTAGCGCCAGATGTCACCGAGATAGAATCCAGTAGGTCACCGATATGGTAATCCAAAATGTCATCGAACAAGATCAAATGTCGTGGACAATAAGTCACCAATATCGGAGACAGAGAGTCCCAATGTAACTGGCGTCCAATCAACAATCTCCAAGTCTCGAATCCGGTAAGTACCACAGCCTCTTACCACCGAAGTCCAACACTGATCTCTGCCCGACTAGTATCAAGTATCCAGTCTGAAGAAGTAGAAGATGAAGTCTGAATGAGAAGAAGAAGAAGAAGAAGAAGAAGAAGAAGAAGAAGAAGAAGAAGAAGAAGAAGAAGAAGTCTGAAGAAGAAGGAGGAGAGATGGCAGAGGAGGAGGAGGTGAGGAAGAGAGGGCCTGGGGCCGTGGAGGGAGGAGAAACCCCTCGCCTCTTGGTACCTGGCGGTGCTGCAGTCCAACTGCAGGCCGCGGCTATGGCCGCCGTGCTGCTGGTGGCTGCTGCCTCGCTCCTTGCTCACTGCCGCTGCTGCTGCTGCTCCGTGCTGCGCTAAGAATAGCGCTGGCGCTGCTCCTGCTGCTGAACCGATATCACTGGCGCTCGAGCAGCGTCCCACTGTTCGATCCCTCATAATGAGGCCGGACCGGTCTTTAGTACCGCTGGGCAGGAGGCCGGCCTCAATGCTGCGAGGCCTGGCCGTGACCTGAACCGTCGAGATCGTCGGTTCAGATCACACCGGCGGGGGGCAGCCTCAAGAGCGCCGCCAGGCCCAAACGGTAATGTAGTTTGGGCCTGCCCATCGGGTCTGGTCCAAAGATGCGGCCTTTCGGCCTGCTGTACCCCAACTGTGTCCCTCTGGCCCTAAGCCGGGTCCGGTAGGACCCGTGTGCGTCGAAGATGTAACACACTCCCCCTCTTAAAAAACCGAGCTACCTGCGAGGGCGGAGTTGTCTGTCCGATACCGGGGCGGGTCGGCCGGGACGAGCTGCTTCCTTGGCAAGGTGTCGCTTCTCATAGTCGGCGAAGATAAGGGGTGCAGAAGTCCGCAAGTCTGCACTAGAGATCCACCGAGTGTCGTCAGGCGCACATTGCTTGAATGTTGTTGCCATACTTGCGGTGCGTGATGACTCGGTCCACTTCCTGATGTCCGTCCATAGAAGGCGGATCCTGTGATCGACGGCCGGGAAACTCGTCGGCGGAAGGTGGCGTGTAGATGGCCAGCTTCGACGTGTGGAAAACCCAGTGCACTGGAAGGTGCGGAGGAATGTTGACCACAAAGGAAGGACCTGCGGGGTCGTCTCCAACGGCAGAAGTGACTTCCCATGGTCCGAACCATTTCGGAAGGAGTTTGCGCGAAACGTCCTGCTCGAGCGCAAATTCCTCGGAGAGGACCCAAACAAGGTCTCCCTCGCGGAAAGGACATGGAAGTCGACGTCGGTTAGCTTGCTGCTGCATGCGGATTTGAGCCTTTCGCATATTCGCGCGGGCTTTGATCAGCAGGTCCCAGTACTTCCGAACGGAAGCGGTAGAGCAAGGGACGTCTATGTTGGCGGCCTGTGGCAGAAGGAGATCAGCGAAGATCCGTGCTTTCTCTCCACCATGATGTAGCTCGAATGGTGTGACGCAGATCGCCGGATGCACCGAAGTGTTGTAGGCGAACTCAATGTCAGGAAGCGGGTCAACCCAATCTTTCTAGTCGGGACGGATGAGCGTACRCAACATCATCTGAGCGGTCTGGTGTGCTCGCTCCGTCTCGCCATCCGTCTGCGGGTGCCGAGCCGAGCTCGGCTTCATTGTCGTGCCGGACTCAGTCATAAGAGAAGTCCAAAAGGCTGACATGAAACGAGTGTCTCGGTCGCTCACTATGTCTTCCGGAACACCCTGGTTGGTAATCCAACCGGTGTGCAAGAGTCGTGCGAGCTCAGGTGCTGCAGCATGATACTTGCAAGGAAGAAAGCGAGCATACTTGCTCAAACGGTCAACGACCGTGAGAATACCGTCATGGCCGAGGCGATCGCGGGGGAACGGGCCTGTCACGTCCATAGCAATGGAGAGGCGCGGTGCCCAACGAATCGGCAACGGTTTCAGTTCGCCGAAGGGGACTCGAGATCAACCCTTGTTACGGTGGCAAACTGCACATGACTCGATGTACCTCGTGACGTCGTGAAGGACGTCGGGCCAGTGAAAACGCTGGCGGAGGCGTGCTAATGTGCGGTTTACGCCAAGGTGTGACGAAAGTCGTGCATCGTGGAATTCGCCGAGAAGACGAGTCCGTAAGATGCGATCTTGGGGCACAACTAACAAGTCCTTTCCTCTCGTGTGAAGGAGGAGGAACCCGTCGGAAATCCTGTAATGGCTAGCCGGCGGGTGATCCGATGAAAGCTCCGCGTAAAGCGTAGAGTAAGTCGGATCGGACTTGTAGCCTTTGACGAAATGCGGCTGCAGATCGTCATCGAGGTCGAATGCCGTGGTCACAATGGCACAAAAATCGGGCCGTCGTGAGAGGGCGTCCGCAGCTCGATTGGCGGGACCGAGAATGTGGCACGGGTCAAAGTCGAACTGGTCGATGTAATACATCCATCGAGCGATCGTGCTAGTGACCGTATCCTGCGTTTTATAAAAGGTCAACGGATTGTTGTCCGTATTCCATTTAAAACGCCGACGGCCGAGAAGAAAGTGGCGCCACCATTTGAGAACGGTGACGAATGCGAGTAGCTCTTTCTTCCTAGCGTCGTC
>BFEA01001234.1:47466-68204 GCA_003427395.1 Chara braunii
ACACATTCACACACACACACACACACACACATGGCAGAAGGGCTTTCTGCCGTTCGGTAGGCAAACTGCCTCCCGCTTTTTTTTAGTGAAAAAATATGCATTGTAAAGAACCCCCCCTCCGCAATACATGCACCAAAAAAAAAAAAAAATACACAAGAAAAAAACCAAAATATTTCACGTTTGGGCCGAACGTGGTAGGTGAGGTGCCCGAACGGTCGGGTGGTCGGCCATTATAAAGTAATAGTAGTAATAATACGAGTTATGATATAATAGAATGTATTGTGACCAACTATGTCACAATGAGGCCCTGCTCTGCACTGTTTGTGATTGGACGGCAACCCGAAAAAGGCTGGCTGCCCCATTAACCCCTGAGCCCCCACACAGGGCAAGGCAAAATCGAGTGTTGGGAAAAGGGGTCTTGCGCAGATTTACAAATTGTCACTGCATTCAATGCACCCCTCAAAACCATGATAGCCAGCACCACTCACCTGTCGTGCCTGCTGTGGGGAAAACCGGATGGTGTACAAAGAGGACGCATCACTGCTCTCAGGTGCACACCGGTATCTGATGTCGACGCACTCACGTCCTGACTGGAAAGCGGTCTCAATTACCTCAGATATCTGCTTGCCATAGGCCATCCAGTAGTGGTAATCATCAACCCATTCCCAGATCACCTCCTTACCCCCCTCCTCCTCCATTATGAGTGATGCTATAAAGTATATAGCACCCTTCACTACACTCTTCTCTCTTTCCTTTCTTCTCCCGACGAACAAGAACAAGAATGGTCAGAAAACTGAAACTGTTCTCTGTCCTATTCAAAGATGAAAACCCTCTCTCTCCCTCTCTCTCTCTCTCTCTCTCTCTCTCTCTCTCTCTCTCTCTCACTCACATACACATACACACACACACAGCTTGTCACCAGACACACCAGTCACTTCATCCTAGGAAAGATGAGTTCCACATTGGGAATATTGTAGACAAGATAGGCTTTCTAAAACAAGATTCCCAAACATGAAAGGTTTTTGGAGATGAGACTTATGCACAAGAAGGATCTTTTGGATTAAGGCTCATCTTTAAAACCGGCTGTTTGGATCAAGATGGCTTATCCAGAAGACTGCTACAAACTGGCCGTGCTTCCAAATTTGTGCCCTCCTTAGACTCTAATGATACAATAGGTGTGCACCAGTTACTTCTTAGACTCTAATGACACAAAAGGTGTGCACCAGTTACTTTCCACGCTTTCCCCGAGGAAAAGAATTGCAAAAGGGTAACAACTGCATAGGGAACTTGAATCAAATCTTGAGGACCTGTTTGCCATATGACACATGAAGGTAATAAATGACATAACAACATGACAATACAGTTGCCATCAATAACATGTTTTTATAACTTGCATTACTACGTAACTGAAGTTAATTCTAACTTCTAAGTTCTTAATGTAATTACTATATTCAAGTTACCTTTGCCGATAACATGCTTTCATTTCGGACGTTTGTGAACTCATTCAAAATTTGCAAGCCGGCAAATATGGAAAAAAACACCAAACCAGAAAAATTCGAGAAGGAAAAGGATTCTTGTTGTCTAACCATTTCCCATGTCGTCACACTCAACCTTTTATTTTAATTTTCGTGCTCTACACTTATTCCTTTTTCCTCTTCTCTCTCTCTCTCTCTCTCTCTCTCTCTCTCTCTCTCCCCTTCTCGAGCTCTCTTGACCTCACAACCTCTTTCTTTTATTTTTCAAGACTCGCTTAGTTCTAGGAGGTTTGAACTTTCAACCACTAATGCCCTTAAAAGTCTCAAAAATATGCAACTTCATGCCATTGCATAGCCACGGGGTGGGCCAGTAGCATCGGCCGTTACTTTTCCCAAAATATTGGGTGTGCCCACTTTGGAGACTTTTTGCACAGAAAAAAAGGATTGAGAAAAGATCAGAGACTGAGAGACATATATTGAGCACTGGTGTTTCCAAAGAAAATGTTAAAAAAATAAAATATAAATTTATGTATGGCAGAAAGAATTTTTGCAACAAAACAACGCATTTTCTGCTTCCCGAGGCCAAGCATCCAGCGTCTACTACAATCTGGACTCCATTAAAAAAAAACGAATTTTGCCGTTCTATAAATGCTGCTTTTTTTTGGGGGGGGGAGGGGGCGCCTAACAGCCTCATTTAGCCACTCATCAATCATTAGAATGGTGAATTTAATAATTTATTTCACCAGCTTCTCCTACAATATACCTTCGCCATTTCCACATTCCCCCCGTAGCGAAAGAGATCCGACTTCCGTTGTTCGTTGGATGATTTTTCGTCCACATTCGTTATGCTGAGCAGGTGCACAGAGGCATGCTGGGTGTGAACTTACTCTGGGCAGCAAACACGATGGAACGTTTGCTGCAAAACCGGGGTGGGATGGTTGTACGCCTCCTGTACGATCTCATAGACAGTCGTTTCCTTATTTTTCCACCCACAATTCCACTCTGCCAGAATGTGACACGTCCATGCGGACCATGCCACTGCGAGAATGTATCTGGATGGGCCGTGCCTGTAGGCCCATGTGCTGTATAATGTCGAGCAGATGCCCACCTACAGTCTACCATGGTCATAGTGGTCATTCCCACATTGTTTCCCCCCCCCCCATCGAAACCACCATAAGATTTCCCAGTCTGGCCGACTTCTGCCATTCTATTCACCATGAATGAATCGGACCTCGCACAGGCGGGCCCGTGCATCCCATTGAATTGACTGGGGCAACTTTGGGACATATTGGTGGTTCAAACCACCAGTACACCCAGGCTTGCTGGCGCCGCACTGCACCAAGCTTTGCCGAAGCGCCAACGGCGCACTTCTTTTGTTCTTTTGCTGGCGCCCCCAGCCATTGTGGTCCGGTAGCCTCGAGCCTCCAAAATCTTAGGAGTGGGTGATGAAGAAATATTGCAAGGCTGGGGCTGTGTACTGGCGGTGTAAAGGGTGGCTGACATGCAATCAGACTTGTCTTTCTCGACACTCAGCGTGCGCACAAACAGATGACGATCAAGCTGGCGACTTGCGCCCACACAAAAATCAGAGATAATTAAGTCAAGAACGCCGCTCAGATTCAAACTTGTCTTGGTCGGCTATGGCCGACCTCTGCACTCTCAGCAACTTGTTCGTACACAGACCCTGGATCTCCCTGGATGTCCCGTACACATACACACACACTTCACACGTACACACCCACTCACACTCTCCCTCTCTTCACACACACTAACACTACTAACTGCTGACGTGCCGGCTATGACCGCCGTCTCTCTCTCTTTCACTAACTAGCTATTGGCTATGGCCGATCTTCCTCCTCTTAGCCCTCTTCGTCCATGGGCACCTGCAGACCTCCGCACACAAGACACTTCGACGACGCTTCCGCACGACTCACAGGCAGAATGAATGAATAACTGATCGCTGCCTCTTTATTTATACTTGGGATTGTAGCTGGTCTGCCCCTCTCCACCGGGCCCGGGGTGCACACAGTCCCACATGGTACTTGCTGACTTGACAAGGTGCAACTGGGACTGGGTACCGCTGACTAAGCAAGGTAAGACTATCCACATGACCACTTGCCTACGGACTGACTACCAGCTACGACTCCTACCACTGCTAAGACCTCTAACCTACAGACCTACGGTTCAAGACCCGATGACCACCCTACCTACAAGAGATAAACAGGCGGCTTTCAAAACACAGGTCGTGGGTTCAAGCACACATGGGTCATCCGTACTGTACACGGGTAAGGGCGAGGTCTGGGGATCGAGCTCTGGGATCTGCAACTGCTACCTCAAAGGTGAAAACTGTTTCACTCCCACCGGCCTAAATTCAAGGTCCTCCTAGAAGTTCTGTTCGCGTAAAACAGCGATCGTCCCCGGGCTCTTGGTAAGCAAATCTGACTTCATACTGTTTCTGTGGACGACCTCTACCTCCTGTCCGAAATACATCTTCATCTACTATGCCGTCAATGTCGTACCTTCCGTCCATATCCGGAAGGATCATGGACCTTCTCGATGGGAACTGTTGACTCGTAATGCAAGGCAACAACTTTGATGCATGGAAAACTGGGTAGGTGTAGAGGTGTGCTGGAATTTCTATGTAGGACGGTCCGTCATCTCCGCCTTTGACTTCTAGAACTGGCCACGGTCCTCTATATGCAGGCAACAGTTTCTGCGAGATGTTCTCCTCAGGAGTAAACTCTTTGGACTTGACACAGACAAGGTCACCTATTTGAAACTGTGACGGGCGACGATGCTTGTTAGCTTGCTCTATCATTCTGTGTTGGACCTTCTTGACGTTCGTTACCACTTTGGCAATTTCCTTTTCGTGCTGTGGCGCAAACTCCCTAGTATCGAGCGGTAGCCTTTTAATCTGGTCCCGGTTCAGTCCCTCAAACGGCCTGCAGGGTCTAAAGGACTTGTGTAACTCGTTGGGAGTGCGACAAGTGGCTAGGTGAATGCTGTTAATGTAAGCACTGGCTACCTTTGGAAGCATCTCGTCGCAGTTAACATGATCAGGTCTAATATACAATCTAAGATCTTGCTGCAGGATCTTGTTCATCTGCTTAGTCTGACCGTTTGTCTCTGGGTGGCGTTCAGACAACATCAACAACTTAGAACCATATACTTTCATAAGTTCCTGACAGTTCTGACTAGTGAACCTGGTGTCTCTGTCACTGACTATCGACAGAGGTAGACCATGCTCACTGACCCAATGATCAATGAACTTTTCTATAACTAGATCAATACGTGCCTCGACAGGCAAAGGGACAAAAACTGCATACTTCCTAAATCTATCAACTAGAACCATGACTTGGCTCTTGCCATGCCTACTCCTGACCCCAGTATCCATTAAATCAATGGACACAAAATCTCCGGGTTCTGATGGGATAGGCAGGGGTCTGAGAAGACCCAATGGGGCTCTCGTCGTAGTTTCGCTGCGCTGGCATACTTTGCAACTACGCACACTCTATGCAATCAGCTTTCATGTCAGGCCACGTGTAGGCGCGTATCAGGTTGGCGAGTGTCTTTTGCCAACCGAAATGCCCTTCTGTATCGTGACATTCCCCAAGGATCAGACTACGGATCTCTTCGCTGTTGGGAATGCATAGCTGATCGATGATGTCTGTCTTCTCAAACAATAACCCATTAGTGGTGCGGTAGTGAGGTTCACTGGCTGGGTCCTCCTTGACTTTCTTAAGGAGGTCACTATAGATAGGGTTCTGCGCGTATGCGTCAATGACTTTTTGTTGTAAATCCGACCCTATATCCAGATAGTGAACTATAGCTCCAAAGTAGTCGGCTCTCCTACTAAGGGCATCGGCAACCACATTGTGCTTTCCTTTGACTGGCTTGAGATCGAAGTTGAACTGGTCTATCTCGACGGCCCACCTAGTAAGCTTAGGACACCTAGCGTCTTCAGCCACCTAAATGTCTTGTGGTCTAAATAGACTTTGAAGTGCCTCCCAAGCAAGTAGTGTCTCCAATGGTCTAATGCTTGCCTGAGAGCGTAGAGTTCCCTTTCATAGGTGGATGTTGCTACCTTCTCTGAAGGCAACCTAGCGGACATGAACTCTACGGGTCTGTACCCATTGCCATCGGCTTGTTGTTAGACAGCACCAATGCCATATTGGCTTGCATCAGTAGTAACAACAAAGGGTAAGGATGGGTCAGCTACCTTGAGGACTGGGTACTCTATCAAGACCCGCTTTAACTTCTTCAGGGCCGATGTACAGTCTTCGTCCCACTTCCAAATTGCCTCTTTCTTGAGCAGTCAATGATGGCAAAGAAGTTCCTCACGAACTTCCTATAATAATTAGCCAATCCTAAGAATGACCTCAATTTTGTTAGGGTACGCGGGGTTGACCAGTCTCTGATCGCTGCGATCTTGTTGTCCTCCGGCTTTATGTCGTCACTGTCGAATACGTGGCCCAAGTACAAAATCTCAGTCTTGGCCCACTTGCACTTCTTCGTGTTGATCTTGAAGTTTGCCTCACGCAACTTTTCCAAGATCTGCCTCCAATGAGCCTCATGGTCCTGGAGGGTCTTACTAAAAATCAAAATATCATCTAAGTAGACAACTATAAATCTATCTAACCACGACCTAAACAGATCATTCATACAATGCTGAAATGCGGCTGACGTGTTGCGTAGTCCAAATGGCAGGACTATAAACTCATAATGCCCATACCTAGCCCAGAACATCATTTTGTACTGATCATCTAGGTGAACCTCTATCTGGTGGTACCCTGACTTCAGATCTATCTTGGAGAAATACTTGCACCCCTGCACCCGATCCAACATATAATCTATACGGGGCAGTGGTTCTGCATTCTTTACTGTAACGATGTTGAGACCCCTATATTCAATGCACATTCTAAACTCTCCCACTTTCTTGGGGACAAAGAGAACAGGTGCTCCAAATGGAGACAAACTGAGCCTAATCCACCCCTTCTCGAGGAGCTAATGTAGCTGCTTGCACAACTCCTCCAACTCTTTGGGAGACATCCTATATACTGCTCCTTTGGGAGTCTTACTGTCAGGCTCTATCTCAGTACGATGTTGGATAGGACGCGGGACTACTCCTGATTGAGCCTTTTGATAGGCCTGCATATTCTTCCAACAACTTGGCAATAAGTGGGTTGGTGGACTCTTCTTTCTTAGGCTCAGTGATTGGCCTCACATAGGCCACAAAGACCTGCTCTTCTAACCGCTCCTTCTTTACTAACCGCGCGAATGCAAGAGCACTGAGGCAGCACTATGCCAGAGGGTTATCTACCCCTGACACATGGAACAGGCGGCCCGTCTTGACACCACCTGAGGGACTAGGAAGCCTACACTCATGCTCTCTCAGATGCAGTGTGGCTCCTGCTGCCTCTCCCCAGTCCATTCTTAGGACCATGTCAAATGAGAGATTGTCCTCTACGAGGAGAGTCAGGGAATGGAGAGCTTTCTCAACCTTCCCATCTTTCTCTAAGCGAAAGTATGTCTGGACTCCCTCGACGTATTGCTCAATTCACATTGTGCGATTGTCTGCGAGGATGCTGACTATGGGCTCATCCACCTTTGGACTTTCAAATTGAGCCTCAACTTCTTCAACGCTCTACGAGTAATATACCTACGGGTGGCCCCACTACCTATAGGGGCCCCTACTCTGCTTCTAAAGACTTCTACATCTATCAACACTAGCTGCCCTTTCCCATCTTTCTTCATCTTGGCCCAGGCTGGCATCCTGTCCTTCAACTCTTATGCCAGTCCTGTGTGGGAAGCGCTTAGAGAGACCCTAACGCAAGCAGTCTCTGGAAAACTAACTAGACGTTGGCCAGCAACCTCTGCCTTAGACACATGTGGGTTGGGAGTTTCTACTTGGCGCGCACACTCATCTCCACATGGCCTAGGGGTAAGAGCAGTTGCTACCCTTACCGACGATTGCCTTTTGCTGACTCTGCAGCAACTTTTCGAGCATTCCTATATTCAGGACAATATTTGACAATGTTCCCCGGATCACCACAAAACACACATTGGCAATTATCTATCATATCCTGCTAGTCTTTCTTTTCGATGCCCAAGGTTTCCCAGGGCCTGCCCTAAGGCAGACACGGGTGCCATTCACCCCTTTTGGGAGGTGACCGATTAGAACGTGGACGGTTTGACGGGGGACCTTGACCCCTTCCTCCCTCTTGACAACCTCCTCTGCTGCCAACCCCCTGGCCGCCCTGTCCTCGACCACCAGAGGCCCGACCCCCTTGGCCCCGGACTCTCCCTCTTCCTAGCGGTCTCCCTCCGACCGCAACAGCAACGTACGTCCTCCCCTGACCCATACCACTGTCCTCCTCCTCGAGGCCCCACTCAATTCCGAGACCTCCTCCAGACCACCCTCATCTAATGTGAGAATAAGGCTATCTTTGGCCTTGACTTGACTGGTGATGGTCCGACCTTTCCACTTTTTGCCTTTGTCGAGGTCCTTGTGCCAGAAAGTGGTAACTGGCATGGACTGGGCGCAACAACCTATTTGCTAAATGTATCGTAAGTCATATTGAGATGCTGCTTTTTGACAAAGAAATGCCCGTGCAGAGCCTCGGGCATGGCGTGATAGAAAAGTTGGACTAGTTGGGGCTCAATAACCCCATGGCCTGGGACAGCGATGAGTTCATCCATGGTGGCCTTGAGTGCTCTTGCACTCATCCATTGTCGCGAGTGGATTGTTTGGAGTTTGTCTGAGGCTCTAAGGCCCCTAGAGACATCTGCAAATCGGTCCCAGAGACATCTGCAAATCGGTCCCAGAGGGCAGTCGGAAATGTGCTCAAGTGAGTGAGGGCGGAGTATGTGACCATATCATTGTCACAGTTGGCGGCACGAGCAAGCGACCTAGCAAAGCTGGCCGCTTCATCCTTCAACGCCTGGAATGCCATGAGAACTTGCTTCTCAAGCTGGGTAAGTTGGAGGTCGATGTAGGAGTTGATATTGGCTTCCCAATTATCAAAATCCTCTCCTTTCTTTACTCCATAGGGCTCAGGGACTCTAGCCTTAATACGCTCGCGACTGGACCGTGCCTCCTCTTCTTTGGAGGCCGCTAACTTGGCGCCTTCAATGGCACCGACGCAAAACCTCTCAGTGCCTTCCATGCTCGCATGCAACTGAGTGCCCACACGCATCATCATATCCCTTGCAAAGTCTTTGAAACCCGTGTGTATAGATTGTATTGCGATATTATGGCCCCTTAAATAGCGCAACTGTTCCTATTGGGCTTTCAACACCATCTCCATATTCCAGGACAAGATCTGAATTTGCTTCTGGAGGTCTTCCTATGCTGCCAACTGCCCCCTTTGCTCTTCGGAGGACTTCAACTCCTTCTCCATCGTCTCGGCCGCCGCCAATCGCCTCCTCCTTTCCCTAGTAAGGCGCAACTTCCATTCCAACTTTTTCTCCTCCTTCAATAGTTTGTTGCTGCAAGGGATTTTCTTCTGCTTCCAACTCCCTTGCGAACGCCTCCCTCTCTGCCTGAGGGACCAGCAAGGATGCTTCCTCTTCCTCCCCCAAGGCCAGATTGGCCACCCACTTTGTCACCATCTTCTCCATTTTCGCCCTTATCTCTGGAGCCAAAATGGGTTCCCCTCTTTCCTCTCTTCTTACGTTTCTCTCTAGGGGAACCTCTACTTCCACTTCCTTTTTTTTCTCTACTTGTGCTTCTTCTTTCGCATCTATCGCCGCCACTTTCTCCTCCTGCTCCTTTTCCCATTTTTTCATCTCCTCCACCATATGTCTTTGCTTGGCCTTCTGCTCTTCTATCAAGGTCAACATCTTCGCCTACTTTATAACTCTATCTTCTCCATCTTCTCTTTTCTCTCTTGAATAGGGCGGCGGCTTGCTCTCCTTGCTCTCTACTATACGGGTTGGTACTCGTTCCTCGTTGTGTGGTCACCATGGTGAAAGATGCACAACCTGTGAGAGTTCCACTCCTCACCACTTAGACTTTCCACCCACTGACTGACTAAATGGCTGACTCTCTAAGGACCACAGAATCCTCTCAGATCCTGTCAACTAGGGTCTCTAGCCTGGACCTACTTCTAGGCTGTCACTACAGAACTCTGTTGCTGATCAGGAGGCGTTTAAGGAGACCCCCCCATAACTCCTCAAGAATTCTTTAACGTCGCAGTTAGGACGACGTGATCAGCAGAGTTCTCTCAAGACTTAGACAGTTGGTTGTACAGCCCACAACTCGGATTTTGGGCCTACCATGCCACACTGAGCAGCCCGCAAGTCCGTACTGGTCCTTGGGAGGGTTAGGCCTCCGGGACGTGTTAATCCTCAAACATGGACTTAAGCCCTACTCATTTCGTGTAGGTTTGGTCAACGCAACTCTATAACCACATGCACAAACTACTATCACCTGGGCAGAAGTGACTCAAGGTAGAAAGAAGAGACAGACAGACTCAACAAGTACCAAAGGGTAAGTGCACATCCATAGGGCGAGGGGGTAGGCTGAAAGCTTGGCGAGATTATATTGACTCCAGGTTGGTCAAAATCATGGTCAACGGCGCCCGGTCAACGCTGGCCAACGACCGGTTAACTTGTTCAAACCTCCCGGTCAACCGTCTCGTGCAAAGCTCCGACCTTTGGCTATGGTGGTCGACTCTCTCCTTTGCCAACCTCTCTCTCTTCTCCACCCTATCTTCTTCTTCTTCGCCCACCTTGGCTATGGCTTTCTTCTCCTTCCTCCTTCCTCCTTTCTCTACTCCTCTCAACTTCGTCTTAGTCACCCCCAGTCTTCTTCTTCCTTGTCCAGTCCGAGCTCGACAGCTATGGCCGCCACCTCCTTCTTCGTGGCTGCTCAACCACTCCTCTCTCTCTCTCTCTCTCTCTCTCTCTCTCTCTCTCTCTCTCTCTCTCTCTCTCTCCCCCTCTCTCTCTCTCTCTCTCTCTCTCTCTCTCTCTCTCTCTCTCTCTCTCTCTCTCTCTCTCTCTCTCTCTCTCTCTCTCTCTCTCTCTCTTTTCCTCGTTCCTCATCTTCATTTCAAACGCGGCAACTATGGCCGCCTTCCTCAATTTCTCCCCCAATGGCCTTCTTCTTCACGGCGTTGCGGCTGTTTTCTTCGCTGCGCTCTTCCCCACCGGTCTTGATCTTCTTCAATCGCGATGAGCGGTACAACGGGGAGTGGAAACAGTGACAGGCAGCGCGCACGGGTGGCCACAACGCACGGCGGGCGGCGGTGAGCGCGGGGAAACTGGCGCTTGGGAGACAACGGGAGCGCGTGCATTCATAGCGGGCGGGCGCGATGGGAAACGGGGAGCACAACGTCGTGTGGCAACTGGCGCGCAGCTCGTAAGTGCGCAAGGCTGGCGCGAGCAAAAACGGGGGCAACACGTGGCAAACCGGGCGTGCGCGATGTAGCGGGGCGGCGCGCGAAGACAACCAGCGCGCAGCACGTAGCGGCACGGTTTGACAGCGTGGCGCGCGGTATCTGCCAGCGCGTTCACACTCGGCGCGCAGTAGCTGCAGTGGGGAAGAGCAGGCGCACAGTGACCAACGGGCAAAGCGCGATAGCTCAAGCACGCAATACGTGGCGCGCAACATAGCAGCGGGCGCAGCGAGCAGTAACAACGAGGGCGCTCCTCATATAGTGACGTGGCGCTCCTGCTTTCGCACGGAGCTGACGTTGCTCCCTGGCGCCCTTCCTCTTGCGCCGATGGCTGACGTGGCACTCCTACTTTCAGCATGCGGAGCTGATGATGATGACGACGACGATCGGGACAGGGGGAACCAGCTCTGATACCAATGCAATCAGACTTGTCTTTCTCGACACTCAGCATGCGTACAAACAGATGACGATCGCTGGCGACTTGCGCCCACACAAAACTCAGAGATAATGAAGTCAAGAACGCAGCTCAGATTCAAACTTGTGTTGGTCGGCTATGGCCGACCTCTACTGTTACATGCCCAGTTGGGCGATGTACATAAACAACCGAGGATCCGCAATGGGATAAAAATGACTGAATGGACAATGCAGTGCGAGTGAAATCTCAACAAGCAATGTACATTCTGATACATACAAAAATGGTGCTTTACAGCGCAGGGGAAGACTTAGATACAAGTCCTGACCTGACCAGGACTGACCTCTATCACGTAGTGCAAGACAGCGCAGCAGAATGCTAGAATACCAATGACTAGCCCAATCAATGTTGCAACACAGACCAAACATACATCATCCTCATCACAAGGTGKGAAGGGGCCTGGCGCTACACACAGGAAGAATGCGCCAGGTCCACATCATGCACAGACGAAGAGGAGGGGAACAGACGAAGAAGATGGGGAGAGATGGGAATGTCGTCAACACCAAGTCTTTGTTACAAGTCCCAAATAATCCCTCGTCAAAATGTCTGAAGCCCAATGTCGAGTCTGGATCCGAATGTCGCCAAGCCCGCTCTCTCATAGTCTGCTGATGCAGTGAAGTCAGGTAGCGAGAGGGTGAGAGGGAGATGGTGGACTGAGAAGAGGAGGAAGAAGACCTCTCTCTCCCATGTGTCAGGTACTAACCTGTGAAGATGGTGCTGTGCTGCAGGTACCTTGAAGGCGAAGCTGAAGCTATGGCGTTGCAGCTAAGTATCATTGGCCTCCGCCCAATCTCTCTCTCTCTAGTACTACTCTAGCTCCTAAGAGCGCCCAGCGCTGAAGACTACTACTAACGCTACTAGCGCCCAGCACTGAAGACCACTACTAGCACTACTACTACTCCTGCAGCGCTCCTCCAGAGTGCTGCTGCCGAATCCTGAAGACTACCTCCTGCCTCCTAAACTGCACATGAAGTGCCTGGGAAGTACCTAGGAACTACCTCCCTGCCTGCAGGGCGGGCCAGTCCTATATAGTGCTGGCCCGTCCAGGAGGCTGCTCTTGCCAATGCCAAAACGTGCCAGACCCTGGCGTTGAAGCTGAATCAGGGGTTGTCGTGAAAACAGGCCCAAAATGGCCTGTGCTAAAACCCTGGTTTGGTGCCTGAGTTTCAGGGCGGGTCGATCTGATGAGGGCCTGAAAATGGCCCTCAGTTTCAGGCTGAAAAGGCTCAGGGCCGAAAAGGCTCAGGACCGAAAAGGCCCTGATTTAGGCTGAAATGACACAGGGCCTGTAGGCCCTTGTTTTCAGGCTTTTGGCCTGAAAACGTCACGGGCCTTAAAATGGCCCGTGCACCCTGTTGCAGGCGCAGCATGTAACATCTGCACTCTCAGCAACTTGTTCGTACACACACCCTGGATCTCCCTGGATGTCCCGTACACACACACACACACACACTTCACACGTACACACCCACTCACACTCCCTCTCTTCACACACACTAACACTACTAACTGCTGACATGGCGGCTATGGCCGCCGTCTCTCTCCTTCACTGACTAGCTATCGGCTATGGCCGATCTTCCTCCTCTTAGCCCTCTTCGTCCATGGGCACCTGCAGACCTCCGCACACAAGACACTTCGACAGCGCTTCCACACGACTCACAGGCAGAATGAATGAATGACTGATCGCTGCCTCTTTATTTATACTTGGGATTGTCGCTGGTCTGCCCCTCTCCACCGGGCCTGGGGTGCACACAGTCCCACATGGTACTTGCTGACTTGACAAGGTGCGACTGGGACTGGGTACCACTGACTATGCAAGGTAAGACTACCCACTTGACAATTTGCCTACGGACTGACTACTATGACTCACGAAGGGCCAGTTCGGGAACCTCCGGAAGACTGTGGCTTGACCCATCAGTACTGTAGCAGCTACGATTCCTACCACTGCTAAGACCTCTAATCTACAGACCTACAGTTCAAGACCCGACGACCACCCTACCTACAGCACACAAACAGGCGGCTTTCAAAACACAGGTCGTGGGTTCAAGCACACATGGGTCATCGGTACTGTACATGGGTAAGGGCGAGGTCTGGGGATCGAGCTCCGGGATCTGCAACTGCTACCTCAAAGGTGAAAACCGTTTCAGACATCTTTGGCACTTTTCCTAAATTAAGAAATAAATGGACAAGAAAACAAACGAGTCCGTGTCAGGAAAAAAATCGTGAAAGAAATAAACAACAATGTTGTTTCCCAACTTTCTCTGACACTGCCATCCTGACTTGATTATCATGAAAAAAATCCACGCGTTCACAGAGGAAAACGTCCATTGCTGACGCATCTCACCTGACTCACATGCAAGCTAATTGTCTGCTAACCATTCTGCTAATGAGGTTGCCATAGTGAACCTGCACTTCCACTGCTTTATCTGACACACGGCTCCTGCAGTTTTCTGCATCAGTGGCAGACATGAAAATGAGGTGTGGGAGGCAGTACACAAACCCCAGCAGACCACCCACACCTTGTCCTACCCTTCTGAGTCCGCTGCTACTCGAACACATTCCACTTGCTTGCTTTTCCTACCTTGTTTCCTTTTTTGGTTTTCCACTCTCTCTCTCTCTCTCTCTCTCTCTCTCTCTCTCTCTCCCTCTCTCTCTCTCTCTCTCTCTCTGWGTGTGTGTGTGTGTGTGTGTATGTGTGTGTGTGTTTGTGTGTGTGAAAATGTGTGTGTGCGCGTGCGTGTGTGAGCATGTGAAACTGTTTTACCGCTGTGGCAGAGCGTTCTTTGTTTCGTTGGGGGATGTTTTGGCAGTGGGGCTGGTGTGAACATAACATTTGCAGATGGTGTGTGTGGACGATGGTCTGCGTCTTAGAAGTGTCTATTTTGGGTCAAGGCAGATAATTCCTTGAAACGTGTTGGAGGACCTCTACCGACTGTTGAAGATTCTGCCTGCAGGTGAGTTGCTTAGATCCGACCAAAAAGTCCGTCATAGCCACTCGTTTTTTGTCCCCCCTTTCTCCCCTTTTCTCCCTTTCCACCTGCAGTTCACTGCAGTTCTTTGTGACAGTACAAGATTTGTCCGATATCTACCAAGAAAGACAGGATTTGCAAAACAAATAATGAGGTAGAGAGCAACAACAATGCAGGTAACGGCAGTTCAGGAGCACAAACTGTTATTTTCGCGTTTTTCTATTCTGTTTTCCCTTTTCTGTGGCTTCTTTTCAACAGTATATCTTTGTCGGTCTGTCTGCCTTTCTTTGTTTCTCCGTCTCTCTGCGTCTCTCCCTCTTACTCTCCCTCTGTCTCTCTCTGTCTCTGTCTCTGTCTCTGTCTCTCTCTCTCTCTCTCTCTGTGTGTGTGTGTGTGTGTGTGTGTGTGTGTGTGTGTGTGTGTGTGCGTGTGTTGTCATCTTTACTATACACAACTCCACAAAAATGCATGGCTCGGCCACACTCTTTCGTCGGACTTCACCGGCTCATCAGGTGTCTGTGTGTGTATGTGTTGAAGATTTTCACCACAACCCCTGATCCACCCAGATGAGTGTGTGTGTGTGTGTGTGTGTGTGTGTGTGTGTGTGTGTGTGTGTGTGTGTGTGTGTTTTAGATTTTCCCCACAACAGCCCCAATTCCACCCAGGTGAATAGATTCAGAATCAAAGCAGTCTTTTCCCTATTGCAGACAACGAGAGCATTTGAGATGTCCAACATATTAAAGCAATTTTATAATTAGACAGTTTTTTGGTTGTCCTTGGTGTTGTGTGTGTGTGTGTGTGTGTGTGTGTGTGTTTACCCTTTCTTCGCGCTGCAATACCCTTATTCTGCTGTTGCTGGGGTTATATGGGTTGCTTATATTCATTACCTTGCTTCCTTTTCCCCATCAGTATTTGTCAGGTAACATTACAGATGCCAACATTTATAACGTGGGAACTTACAACGGCATATCACAAATGGATTATGTAGCGTCAATAGCGATAAATAGAAAAACATAGATACGGATGTGTACTGAATCTATTGATTTAGATATAATGTCTCATGGACTTGTGTTTGGAATTTCAGGATTTGCACCCCTTTTCCATTTCTGGGTGGTGGTGTCGAGTATGATGTCCAAGTCCATTTTGTGGCTGACAGTTTGCGCCTGTCCGAAAGCTCCTCACTCTTCTTTCAGTTTTGCACAGAAGTGACGAGGTTTCAGAATGGAGAAATCTCTCTCTCTCTCTCTCTCTCTCTCTCTCTCTCTCTCTCTCTCTCTCTCTCTCTCTCTCTCTCTCATGTGTGTGTAGCTCGCTGTTAGTTCTTCTTTCAGTCCTCCACAGAAGTGAGGCTGTTTCACGATGGAGAACTCTCTCTCTCTCTCTCTCTCTCTCTCTCTCGTGTATATGACACAATTTCAAAGGAAAGAAGAGTGGGTATGAATCATACTTGCAACCGCACGAGCCGCACATTCGTTCGGAGTTCCATGCGGGGGTTGCCTGTGTGGAATCGTGCAGGTTTTTTATTTTTATTATTATTATTTATCTTTTTCTGGGACGGGGAACGGGGGGGCGTATGACAGGAAGATGGGGATATGACGAGGAGAGGGGGATATGGAGAGGAGGAGGAGGATGTGGACGAGGAGGACGACGAGGAGGAGGAGTCGAGATGGGGGAGGAGAAGAGATGGACGGAGGGAAAGGAGGAAGGGCAGGAGGAGGAGGGCAAGTGAGAGGAGGAGGAGACATGGACGGCGAGGAAGGGAAGGTAACGAGGAGCCATGGAAGATGAGGAAGTACAAGGAGGAGGAGGAGACAAGGAGGATGAGGAAGGGCAGGAGGAGGAGGACGAACAGGAGGAGGAGGAGGAGGAGGAGGAGGAGACGAAAAGGAGAAGGGAGGAGGAGACATGGAGGATGAGGAAGGGGAGGAGGAGCAAGGTGAGGCAGTACTCCTGTAATTTTTTTTTTCATCTCGCTTATAATTTTGTCGGGGGCCTCAAACGTACCGTTTCGACCTCGGTCTTTTTTTTTTTTCTGAGGGGGGTGACGGGTCGTTCTCCGCACACGTCGTGCACCGCACGGGATCAGTTGGGCGCGTGCCCCGCACGTAGGGAACAACCTGCACGACGTGCGCTTGCAAGTATGGTATGAATCGTTTTGGTTCATTAACACACCTTCACAAGAAGAGCAAGGCATCTGGCCGAGCTTCATTGGACTTCCCCACTTCATCTCAAGCATAAAATCTCAACAGTCCATTCAATGTGCATTAAATTCTCGATGATGCCTTTGTGCAAACCAACTTGCCCAAATCCAGCTATACCCTGGAGAAAACAGTTGAACTGTGCTCTCACGAAACCCCTGCAAAGCCCTCCCTGACTGACATCTTGCCCATGCACATGGCTGATACGCACATGTAACTGTTATAAATGGAGCACGAGTTCAAACTTCAAACCCTGATGAAATCAGCAGAATAGGATACTGTTAGGGGCCAACCTTTTTAAGGGGAGAAAAAACAAAATCTAGCTGACTTCCCTTCTGTTCAGAACACTACCAAATCTGGTGACACATACAATGACCCGTGCAGAATCAGTCTGAGATTAGCTGCTAGCAGGTCTGATTTGCTGAGATTTCCGTGTTCTTTGTGAGTTCGCTGTTCACTTGCGTGTGTTGAAGTCCCCGTGTGATGATTGCTATGCGGAGTACTAGCTGTGTGCTTGCTCTGTGTTTACTGTGTTACCCGGAGGGATATATTAGAGATAGGAGTCCGCAAAGACAAGACTGAAATTGGGGACCAGACAAACTTCTAGAAAGGCTAGGATGGACAGGGACACAAGTGGAATTCAGGACCTGGTAGTACCTGAGAAGGATTTTCGGGCAACTCCGGATAGTTTGGAGAAAGGAGTCCTGTAGGTCAAGAAGGACCCAGCAGTTCTCCAAAATGTCACGAGTAGTCAGGGCCCGAACCTTGATGTCAAATAGGTCAGATTCAGGCCCTGAGATGGACTTGCAGGCTTTGCAATGATGCTCCCGCCAAGAGGCAGAAACGTCCCGGTAAACCGAGTACACCGGAGAGGCGGTGATACCACAGCCTTAGTGAAGTTGTGAGGCTGAGTTGCAAGAGTAACACGAAAGCCAAGCAGGGTTGGGCCACCGTTGATAAATCAAATTGAATCGGCGGCCCATGTTCCGTTTCGGGCTTTTTTTTTAGCTCGTGGACGATATATGGAAAGATACTGGTGGTTGAAGCCCCAAACCCTCCTTTTGATTAGTGTCCCCTGCACCCTGACCCTTGACCCCTTCTTGTACTTCGACACTTGACGAGTGTTCCTCCAGACTGAGTGTTTTAGATAACTTGACGGTTCCGTTTGGCCCCCTCTTGACCCCTTCTTGTACTTTGACCCTTGACCCCATCTTGACCCCTTCTTGTTTTATTTCTGTACTTCGACACTTGACGAGTGTTTTAGATAACTCCCTTCTTTAGATATTTTGTTTTATTTCTTTTGATTGGGCTCGCGGCATTATTCAGCGCTGAGTTATCTTGTACTTCGACACTTGACGAGTGTTCCTCCAGACTGGGTTCATTACAAGGTGGTCTATTTTCGCTTTCACCTCTTCCCAATGTATAGTTATGTCTGTCTGTATCTGTTGTTGGATATTGTCCGCAAACTTGGGGCCTTCCAACCTCGCTCCTTCCATCTCATATGTGCAGCGACGTTATCAGAGGGCCCACAACACCGCTCTTCTACCTATTTTGAACAGGTTGTGTTTGTTTGTTTTTTCATGTTTAGATTTTTTTCTTCTTTTAATGTTTACATTCTTTAGAACGTTCTTCTTTTTTTGTTTTTTTTGGGACAATTTCTGCAATCTATTCGTGGGGTGCAGCACACACTGGAAACCGGGTCCAGCGTCCCATCTGCACATTTACAAAACATGTGAGATACCGGGGCCATTACTCGGCTTCGACTAAAGGGGTGGACCCCACTGCTCGGTGGCTGGAAAAAGTGGTTGGCCAGAAAAAGCGGTGGAAAGACGGCGGAAAGACTTTGGCGGGTTTCCATGGAACCCCACCGCCAAAGTATTTCCAAAGCTCTGGAAACAGCAAAACATACCCGAAAGGGAAAAGTTGGAGGGTCCCCCCTCCGAAAAGGAAAGTTGGGATGGGCTTGTGGTACACCAAATTCGTCCGTCGCTGGACCAGGACACACAACGGCCCACATCGGAAATGTGCGACAGGGCAGTGCATGTCCGAGGGGGCTTGCCCGCCCATGAATCGGTCCGCCGTGACGTGAGCTGGACCATGCTCGCTCGGCATCTTCTTTCCACAGGAGAACATGCCCCCCCCCCCCTAGTCGGTTGGAAGGCCTTTCTGGAAAGGTCGTGGAAGGCCGCGCGGTTCGGTTTCCAGGCCACCAACCGTGTAGAAACGCTTCTGACACCTTTCCCGCAACGTCCTCCCACGGTCTGTGGGGCCTGAAAAAACTTCCAATTCTGAGTTTCCATCCTCTTTTCCAGATCAGTGGAGTTCCAAACACACCGGCCTGGAAAGAAATTTCCAGGAAGCCGAGCAGTGGGGTCAGACCCTAAGAATCGATTAAGAGTATTCAGGAAAATTTAGTGAAGACCAAGAGTACCCGCTACCTCGAATCTTGAATCCTTTTTTGGTATGTAATAATTATTGGAAGATACATCAGTAAATCTGACCTCCTAATCCTAGAACAAACTCCTAGCCTTCCTTGTACCAGGACATTTTCATCTCAGAGACAATGTCATCCTAGCCAACGTTAATCATAGCTGACTTGTTCTCGCCACCTATACTCATTGCCCTACAAACCGTCGCATATTCCTGCAAACTCTCTTCACTCTTCTTCTTCTGGCGACGAGACGACCTCCTCTACCACATAGTTCGCAAGATGAAGAACTGTAGAAAGATAGGCTCACAAGGTCCCACGACGATTCATAGCGTACCTCCATTCTTCTTCTTCTTCTGACAAGCCGACCTCCTCCACCACATAGTTCGCGAGATGGTTGTCAAGGCAGCCCCCCCCAGTTCACTGGTTTGCCTTCCTCCCTCAGCAAAACCCTAGATCTCTCTACAAGGCCTCGCACTCCGGCCAGGCAGGTTACAGGGCAACGCCCCAGCGCCAACCAGCGTCATTCTGGCATCGGCAAAGGCCTCAGAACTAACCAACCCTGCAGACATCAGCCTGGGTTCCACCATCTCTAAGCAGGCAGTGCCAGGCACTGGTTACACTCATCCAACAAACTCACTCTTGACCCTGCTCCAGCAAGACTTACCACGATAGAGCCACCATCTCCACCACTGCTTACCTTATTTCCACCCTACAGGCTAGCCCCTCTCACCGCAGGGCGTGCTATCTCCAACCATCACAACCAACACAGCCCACTAGCACCAGCACCCAACATGTGAAAGTTTCCAAATTAGAGACTCAGAAATTCAGAAAATTCAGAAGACTCAGCTGCACGTAGCGTAAGAAACCTATCCTCGAAAGGCAGAAGAGAGGAAGGGAGAGAGGAAGGGAGAGGGGAAGGGAGGAAACAACCACCCTCTCTCCCCATGGAAATTCCCGCGCCTATTCACCTCTCTGCTGCATGTCTGCTGCATATCAAAAGCACATAAACACCAAACGGATTACTCCTCCCCCCAAAACAACCCCCTGTCCTTCCATTGCCCCCGCAGGAAGGTGCCCCTCACCTCCCAGCCCCAGTTCAGAACAGCCCTCTAATACACTCCTGCTCCCTTAGCTGCATACAATACCCCCTAGAGTATGCCCCCACAGAGCAGAATATCCCCCCCTACCTTCCTGTCCCACCCCCTCCAAGTGGAACAGCATTCCAAACCTCTCACCTTGATAAAATTTGCACCCCTTGTCCTTCTCCCCATCCGCCATAGCTGATCCAACCCAAAAATCAGTGTGGCCCAGAGAAGAACACACCCACAATATCGCCCCTAACCTCTCAAAGATCACACCTCCCACCTTGTATGACCCTCGCAGGGAGGGGCTCCAACCCTGAAGGAGGTAATTCCAATCAGCACCTATGAGCCCAAACCTTACAGCATGGCAGACTGGGGCTCGATTGTGACCGATTGTTTAGACTCCCACAAGCTGATGAGATCAAGTTTCGAATTAAAAGTAGGACCCAAACTTAGAACATAAAACTTCAGGAGTAAAATTATAGGTGTAATGACCCGTCATCACACGGACTGTAACAGACAGCTGATTTCTGAGTTTGCTCGTGGAATGCATGCCGTACTAAGTCCCCTGCCTGTTGAGTGGGTTGTGTTGGGTCTGAGTGCGTGCCTGTATGTGGTTGGCGTGCCTGGGTGATGAATGCGTGCCTGACTGAGTGCTTGAGTGTGTGTGTGACCCCGTCGGGGCCATGGATGTTGGGCAGGCCCGGTAG
>BFEA01001235.1:15802-35370 GCA_003427395.1 Chara braunii
CTCAACAATATCCGCCTTTGTCTGGTACTACACCAAACGATACTTCAGCAGCAGCCCTATCTCAGGTTGTTGCTTCTTCATCTTTTGGTTGAGCGGCGGGTGCTACACCCCAGCCGCCACAGGCCATGAGTCAAGCCATCAGCTTTGCCATTGCTACCATTCTCAACAATAACAGGCCCGTATCCGCCATTATCCGATACTACACCAAACGGTACTTCAGCAGCAGCCCTATCTCAGGTTGTTGCTTCTTCATCTTCTGGTCGAGCGGCGGGTGCTACACCCCAGTCGCCATCTGTCTCACCAGTGGGACAGTCGCAACTATGGTACCCTAAGACCCCACTGAAACCATCCGCCACCTTCTCAGGAGATAAGGAGGAGGCTCTCGACACTTAGTTGAGAACAGTTCCAGTATGGGTAAGGGCGAAGAGGACGCTAGTAGAGGAGGAAGTGATAATTGTTGCATTCTACTTAAGAGGGTTCAGCAGCTCGTTGGCTAAATGGATTGGTGGCTTCCAAGGGATTCGGCAGGAACATGGGTGATTGGGCCAAGACCCACACCCTAGAGAGCTATATGGATATGGTAGAGGCGCGGTGGCACAACCCTCAGCAGGCGTAGATAGCCACTAATGGGTTATTGAAACTTGATGCTAGGAAGTACAAGTCGGTGCGCAAGCTCACAACAACCGTAGAGCGTTTGATTGTCGTCTAAGGCGTGGAGTACAATCCACAGGTCTAGCTGACCATGTTCTTGAGGTGTCTTCCCACAGACATCAAGAACTTATTAGCCAGTGAGGCTCGGCTAGAGTATCACACCTTTGAGACCTTCAGCAAGAAGGCCTTAGATTTAGAGGCTACGGTGGGTGGTGCTCAAACCCACCCTACGGACGGGAGAAAGAAGAAGGTTCCGAAAGAGTGGAAAAAAAAAGCTAGTCAGTTGATGATGGTTGATTTTGAAGGGAATCAAACTGAGATCGATGATGTTTTTGACCTTGTGGAGAGTCCAGAGTTAGACAGCGAGGATAGTGCTGAGGGTAGCAACCTCGCCGCGATAGGCAGGTGGCTGTGGCAAGCACGGTCAACAGAGGAGTCAGGGGCAAGCCGCCAACCCAAACAAAATAGTTGCTTGGGTTAGAGCCAGTTTGGATCAAGATGTGTGGCGGGACCATTGGTAGCGAGGAGCTTGTATAAACTGCGGTGAGTATGACCATCAGCAGTTCAAATGCAAGAGCGCTAAGGTCGCGCAAAAGATCCCTCCTAAGGGTGGGTATCCTTCTTCTCAGTCTCGGGCCTCTACGAGCTCCAGCTCGGGAAACACCTAGCGCCAGTAGAAGTTGTAGTTGCGACTACTCTCGTTGAAGCGGGTGATGTACCCTCCCCGTTTCAAGAGTTGGCCGAAGCTATTGACTCCTTAGTCACCCCGCCGACGCATCCGGGCCCAACTATACTCTGTACGTTGGATGTGTCTGAAGCCTTAGAGGACCTCCAAGGTGAAAGGTCGGCAAGGGACCCTTGTGAGTCCTGGGTGGCACTAAGTCGAGGTCCTAGAGGGGAGCATTTCACTGTGGAAGTTGGTGTGGGCGGCCGCAAGTGCGGTGCCTTCGTAGACATCGGCTCCACGCGAAACTTCATAAGTCGAAACTGCGTTGAGAGGTTGCGCCTAAAGGACCGGTGCAACGCCTTAGTAAACCGGTAGCATCTACTTTGGCCAACAAAGAGCGCATGATGGTAGAGGACTACGTTAAGGACGTGGTCTGCATTTTCTCCTACCCAGGAGGAGAACTGAATCATAGAATATCGTTCCTGGTGAGTGACGATTTGCCTTTCGATATGTTGTTAGGCATGTACTACCTCGAGGTTGTGAAGCCCCAGTTTGACTGGGACAAGAAG
Source organism: Chara braunii (assembly GCA_003427395.1). Taxonomy (NCBI): domain Eukaryota; kingdom Viridiplantae; phylum Streptophyta; class Charophyceae; order Charales; family Characeae; genus Chara; species Chara braunii. Next base: position 17,690 of record BFEA01001235.1, read on the forward strand.
GTGCTAAAGCAGGAGTTGCCTAATCGGAGAACCGTTAGACTGGCTAAGTACAAAGCCAGCAGGTTAATTGACTCCTATACGTGCCTATGCGCACCTGCGTTGTATAATTATTACAAACAAAACCGAGAGGAAGGTATGTACCTAGTCTATGTCACTGAGAAAGGGGAGCCCATTAAAACACCCCCAGAGATAGAGAATATCGTAGCTAAGTACCATGATCTGTTTGAGGAGACTACAGGATTCGTAGACAGGGAGGTCGTTCATGCCGTAGAGATCATCCCAGGTAGCAAGACACCTAAAGGGAGAATCTCTAGGATCGCTCCGGCCGAGTTGGACGAGCTTCGGCGGCAACTGAAAGAGCTCACAGAAAAGGGTTGGATTTGACCTAGCACCTCCCCCTTTGGCTCACCCGTATTATTTGTCCCAAAGAAAGGGGGAACACTAAGGATGCACATTGATTATAGACGCCTCAATGCCATCATTGTTAAGAACGCAGAGCCTCTACCACGCATCAACGACCTATTGGATAGGGTGCAGGGATGTAAGTACTATACTAAGATAGATTTAAAATCCGACTACCATCAAATTTCTATAAGACCAGCTATAAGACCAGAGGACCAGCACAAAAATGCATTCCAGACCAGGTACGGTCTGTACGAGTTTGTGGTGATGCCCTTTGACCTTTGCAATGCGTCGGGTACATTCCAACACGCCATGAATAGGATCTTTCACGACTACTTAGATAAGTTCGTCGTTGTGTACCTCGATGATATACTTATCTTTAGTACGACTGTTGAGGAACATGCCCAGCATGTAGACAAGGTACTTTCACTCCTTCGGCAACACAAGTATAAGATAAACTTAGAAAAATGTGAGTTCGGTCGCACTCGAATATTGTACTTGGGTCATGAAGTCTTCGCGGATGGGATTAGACCCGAAGATGCGAAGGAGGCTAGTATACGTGACTGGCCACGACCCCAGTCTGTGACTGAGGTCAGATCATTCTTGGGAATGTGGCAACTTCGTCAAGAACTATAGCATGATCACATCTCCCTTGACTGATCTAACTCCCCTGGACTGATCTAACTCGACTTGATACGCCATGGGACTGGAACGACGAGTATGAAGCAGCTTTCAAGCGTTTGAAGCATGCCCTCACACACCATGAGGTTTTCATCGTACCCGACCTGCAAAGGCCGTTTGTTGTAACCACTGATGCAAGCCAATACAACATTGGCACAGTGCTGGCTCAGCAGGAAGGGAAAAAGTTGAGACTGATCGAGTACATGAGCGAAAAGATGTCATCAAAGAAGTTGGCAAAGTCCACCTACGAAAGGGAACTCTATGCTCTCTACAAGGCACTTATCCACCGGAGGCACTATCTGTTAGGGAGGTTCTTCTATTTGAGAGCTGACCATCAGACCCTCAAGTGGATCAAGACTCAACCAGTTCTCTCCGATGCACTCAAACGCTGGATTGAAGTCATAGATCAGTACTAGACTATGTGAAGGGAGAGTACAACAAGGTTGCGGATGCGTTGTCTAGAAGGGCAGACTACCTAGGTGCGCTGATTTCTGAGTTTGGCCTTTCTGAGAACGTTACTCGATCATTGGGGGAAGCCTACAAGGAAGACCCTATCACAATGGACATCATCAACGAACTGGAGGCCAAAGACGAGGCCACCACTGACAAGTTTGTGATCGTAGATGGGTTACTCTTTCTTGAGAAGGCAGGGTTTAAAAGGTTAGTTGTTCCATCTAGAGAGATTTTGCGTAGTTTATTTTTAGGTGAGTGCCACGACGCAACGGGACATTTCGCTAGAAGAAGACTAGTGCTAATTTAGTACAACGATTCTGGTGGCCTAACATGCTAGACCATGCAAAGAAGTACGTACAGTCCTGTCAGGTCTGTCAGCGAGACAAGCTGTGTACTCAAGCTCCGCTTGGGTTACTAAAGCCTCTACCCATCCCTGTTGGTCCGGGGCAGAGCATCTCCATGGACTTCATGGCTACCCTCGTGACCAGCAAGAGTGGCAAGAGACATATTTTCGTCATAGTTGATAGGTTCACTAAGTTTGTTAGACTAATTGCCATGCCGAAGACCGTCAGGACTGAACACGTCATCAAGTTATTCATGGATAATTGGGTGAGTGATTTTGGACTGCCAAAGACGATCGTTAGTGATAGAGATGTGTGTTTCACAAGCGACATGTGGAAGAAGGCCGCTGAATAGACGGGCAGCCAACTCCAAATGACTTATAGGAATCATCCTGAAGCCAATGGGCAGGCTGAACAGATAAACCGGGTGGTGCAGCATCTGCTGCGGCATTATATTAAGCCGGCCAGAAGGACTGGGATGAGAAATTACCTCTCATCGCCAGTCTGTACAATAATGTTGTACACAACACCACTGGGGTCACCCCGAATCAGCTGCATCTAGGGTGGAAGCCTAGATCTGCTCGAGACTTCCTCCTTCCTAAAAACCGACCTTCTGCAACTCATGGAACCATCGAGTTTGGTGTCCAGTACGAGAAGTTGTTGCAGCAAGCTGTCGAGAACATCAAGAAGTCTCAGGAAGCAATAATTGCTTCTTAGAACAAGCATTGTGGACAGTCCACATTTCAGGTAGGGGAACGTGTTTGGGTTAAGGCTAGGGAACTGAGACAGGAGTTCGACATCTCTAGGAAACTAATGCCTCAATACTTCGGTCCTTGGGAAGTCCTGGATGTTGTGGGTAGTGAGATGGATGGTCCCTCGTACGTTATCCATATCCCTGGTCACTTACACACTCACCCTGTGTTTCATGCCTCGAAGCTCACTCCTTTCGCTGAGACAGAACAGTTCCCATCAAGGAGATCTATGCTGCCCCCAACCATGGATGGCCACGTGGGCGTCGACGCTATCCTGGAGCATAGAGACATGCCTGTTCCCAAGCCAGCTATGTGATACGCAACCTCACGCCCCCTCGCGATGTCCCGTACGGGGTCGCTGATCAGAGTTCTAGGAGGGGCGTGGCCGAGGATTTTTGGTCGTAAGGGTTGAGTCTCCCGGACGGAGCGGGAGGCCCTCGTTTTGTGCCAGAGGTTTTCCTCAGAGTTGAACTGTCGTCGCGAAGTCCCGTGGGGGTCGGATCACTCTGAAACGACAAAATCAGAAGGTTTTCCGCGAAAATGAATTGTCGTCGTGCATCAGGACGGGAAAAGGCATCAAGGGGAGGGGGCCATGGCGGTGGACGACAGAAACTCCGGTCGTCATGGGTTCGGGGGATAGGTGGTGGGTTCGAAGCCTTCAGGCCTCGGCGTCGGACTCGCAAAGTCCGCGCGAAAGTTCCCGAGAGGGCGAAACGGCGGGAGGACTCGCCGGCATCCGAATTCGAAATTGCGCGGGCAGCGCCCCCGTACTACGGGAAAGCTCGGGGAAACGTGTCGCTCCCTCGTAGCCCAGGACCAGCCGTCGCCAAGAACACGAGTCCCCCTGGCGACACCAGCGACAATCAAACTGTAGCCGCCACGCGGCGTGAGCGGCCGACCAAGGCAACACGGTCAAACCCGTATAAGGCAATATTAGAGTCGGGGAATCAAAACGCTCAATCAAGACAAACCCGTTCCCCCTTATATCACAAGCCCGAGGCGGGTCTCGCCAACACACTTGCTCCGTTAGCCTCAGCGCGCGCCGTACGTCCGCATCGCAGTAGACGCTGTCGTCATCTGTGATGGGGAAGGTCGGTAGCAAGATGAGACGATCGGAGGTAGGCGATGGACACGGGCAAGATCCCGCGCTCCCGGTCATCCGAACCAACATCGACTCCATACAACACTCGATGTAACCTTCTCTCTCTGGGTTAGTGCGTCGGAGGAAGACGGCGGAGCCAAAGCTCTCTTCCCCTTGCGGGGGCGTCGACCGCGTGCGCGGACGCAGGCGGTTGACGTCACCGGTACGGAATCGAGAAGCTCAAAAAGCGATGGCTATCAGTTCAAAAAGGAAGGCGAGAGAGAGGGAGAGAGAGAGAGAGTTTACATCGAGAATGCGCGGGCACGCACGAAGGGCCGCGGAAGGGAGGGGAACAACGGGATTAACACACTCATACTCCTAAGCAGACGGTCCCCCAGTTTTGTTCCTCCGTCCCCGCCCGGATAAGTACATACACACATACATGCAGGCAATCAACAACCCTCGACAAGACATCCAATCATCCATAGACCTTTGACATCACTCATGCGCGCAACAAGCTCCCATCACTCGGGGCCTCACACACACGTCATGCATAGACAAAGCAGCAGCTGTCTCTTATACACATCTAGATGTGTATAAGAGACAGCATACATGCAGGCAATCAACAACCCTCGACAAGACATCCAATCATCCATAGACCTTTGACATCACTCATGCGCGCAACAAGCTCCCATCACTCGGGGCCTCACACACACGTCATGCATAGACAAAGCAGCAGTGGAGACATAAGCGAGTCCTTCTTGTACACAAAAATTCTCAATTAGCGGCCGCCCCCARGCGCCGCCTTCAAAACTTCCCAAGACCACCGACCACCATAGCCACAAGGCCCTGCCGCGGCCAGYGTCCAATCCCCACCACTGCTCAGTACCTCCGACTGCRTCGCCCCGAGACTACCKCGGGCCCACCCCRCGTCGTCACTCCGCCCGTCCTTGGGCWCGTCGAGCCTGTTCGGCGTCGCGGACTTCGCGCATAGCTCGCGCAGCATTGCAGCCGAGATCAAAGAGAGAGAGAGGAGAGGGTTGCGCGAATTTATAGCGCGGGAGGCGGCGGGTTGTCAGCGCGGGAGGCGGCGGGTTGTCAGCGCGAGGTGCCGGCAGCGCAGGTTGTAGATGAGCAGGACAGGAGGGAGGTGGGGAGTTAGAGGGTTCGACCCGCGGGATGGCATGGTCCTGCGTGATTGGGGTGTCCGTTCAAGTGGTGCACGGTTTCCCGCTCTCCACATTGATCCCAACTACGCAGCCAATCACTTCGCGGAGTAAGGATCGAGCTGGGCGGAGGGGAAGACGAAGAGTCCTGCATGGGGAAAACGCGCGCAGCAAGAAGGGAAGATGGTCGGGGATGCAAAACAAGAAACGGGGGTGCGAGACGCGCGAAGAAGTCGGAGCTTAGGCGCGCGCACAAAAATTCAAAAAAAAGGTTCCATTCGAAACCGTTTCTTGCTTTTCATACCGCGGCCGCTATTCGCCCGCGCGGGAGTTATTAACCAAACAAAATGAAAAAGTCGTTTCAAAAAGAAAACAAAAGCAAAAAGAAGGAAAAACCCCTTTTTGTCTGTGTCCGTACTTTGGGGCTTCCACGGGATTTTTCCTCAGGGATACAGCAAGCCGCGCGGTACAGATCTGAGCTTATCACAAGCTGGCAAGGGTAGACACCTAAACCTGCAAGAGAATACAAAGTATGGTTCAGGCATCATACGGATCCTACGAGGGAAGAACTTGTCAAGACAGCTCCTCAGATCGTGGCGAGTATGAGAAGAAACTGAAGGGTAAGGCACCAGCATGAAGCATCTCAACGAACTTTCGAAGCTAAGGGGGATGGAATGCGAGGAACGAGCCCTTGTTTTGAAGCTAAGGGGGATGGAATGCGAAGAACGAGCCCTCACAAGGGCCTTTATCGGGCAAACACATGTTCTGGGCAGAGGCCCCCAGCAAGCAGAGTGCCCGCCCTAAGTGAAGGCGGGCCAGAATATTCATCAGAGGCCAGAATTTGACATTTTCATATATGGGTATTCAGGCTGTTGCAGCCCGCCAGTTAGTTGACTGGACGCGTGAACCTCACTAAGCTGCGTCGTACAGTTGACCCAGACCTTGGTAGTTGCGCCTGGGCACATACACACAAAGCAGGGCCAATACATCATGAAGTGGCCACCAGCCTATGCAAAAGCATTATTGTCAACGTACCTACCCTGGGTCCTGTGCAAATGCAGCAAACGGCCTAAGTCCGGAGACTCGGGTCATGCCCAACTGTAAAGGGCCCAGGCCCTCAACTGTAGTCTCTGGCCTGGGCGCAGGAACTGGGGCCCAACAGGAAGCTGCTGGAAGCTTCCAGCCAGGCCACACACAGCATTCAGGAGGCTGCCACTTCCATGTAGGAGGAGAGGCAGCCCAGGCCAGGCATGCTGGCCTACGTGGGCAATGAGGTCACACTGCTGCGCTGCTGCATTGGACGCTGTGCTAAGGCCAGAGCGCTGGTGGGGCGCATTGAGGTGAGGAGCTGCGCTGCAGGGCAGCGGCGCGCTGGCAGCCATAGTCGGGCTGTTGGACGCTAGGGGGTAAGAGGGCGATCTGGTCGTCTTCAGGGGAGGAGGCGAGTGAGTGGGTTATCAAGGTCTGATGAGGGTGACGAGATACGTACCTGGTGCATGAAGAGAGGTCGGCTATGGTGTGGACATCATGTACATTGCTCTTCGAGAGTAGAAGTGAGCCTGTTGCGTGAACACAACTGTAGGTAGGATAGTTGAGTAGAGTAGGCTAGGCGCTGGGCGCCAGACAGAGAGGAGCGACTTTGGATACTATGTTGGTGTGGCCTGAGGGCTTGAACATTGGCTCATTACTTCATTGTGTTGCTCTATTTGGATGGATTCTCGGTGCAATTGTGCTCTCTGCTTGTACACGAGTACTTGGACATCTGTGTGATTTCACAACTTGGTTTTCTGTATATCATTCACACTCATATTCCTTGCACCCTGACGAGTGCCAGGTGCGCTTCCTGGCTGAAACGTGCGTAGCGCAATCAGCACATTTCTTCTGAGCTCAGTGCATGCAGTTGAGTATGGAAGTTTTTGTCGAAGTGTGCACGAAGGACAGTCTATGGCCTCTGTTTATCACTATTCTGTGATACATAGTAACCGGATGAGAATTGGGACTCACACTGGTGGCTGTGTCAACAACGCAACGGGTAGATTGTAGCTTTAGAAGTAAGAGCTCCGTCTATAGCATAGCTTTGGGAAAAGAGCAAGAGACACACTAGACACGTACAAGTCAGCGGGCGACAAGAGCGATATCTGCAAGGTAGATTGCAAGAGTGATATGATGGCGTCTGCAGGAGCTCCAGGAGGAAACCCCCCAAGTATCTACTTCAACTGCGGGCAACAGGGACACTTCGCACGTGAATGTCCCATCGGGAAAGGGGCCTTCAGGAACAATTCAAGACATTGGCAGTCGAGACAGGATAAGGAGAGGGAGAAAGAGGAAGACTTCAAGCGAATCAAAGAATGGACGAACAATCAGATGAGGAAGGAGCAAGAGCAGGAAGAAATGAAGAGAGCGGAAGAGGAAATGCATAAACACGAAACCGAGCGGAGGAAGGTGCAGTTGGAACTGGAGCAAAGAGAAGAGAGGATGAGACGAATGGTTGCAGATGTGGAGAGGAGATGTGTACAAGAGACAAAACGTGTGAAGCAGTTAGCAGAAGAAGTCGAGCTAAGAACTACAGTGGCAGTGGCGAGAGATCTGCGTGCATTCAAGGCAGAGATAAGAACGGACATCAGGCTTACTCTGGCTACGAACACAAAGACCCTGAAGAGGGATACGGGAAGCTCGAAGAAGATTTCAATGCCTATCTGCTGGATGAAGAGGGGCTGACTGAAGTTGGAAAGAAGCTACCACACAGAAAGACCAGGGGAAATAGATCGGCCCGAACATACGGTGATTCTGATGGGTTTGAAGAAGAAGCAAGAATACAGACAAGGGAGGAGTACGAATCGTCCGTGAGGAGAAAAGTGTCTATGCCAGTACAAATGAATGGCACAGGGAGAGAAGTAATTGCCTCAAGCAGCAAAGCAACAATAGTGCAGGATATCTTAGACGCACGTGCCAAACTAATGAGTAAAGACTTCCGAGAGGTGAAGAAGCTGTGTGAAGCTAAGGACATTACATATGTCACAAAAGAACAAGTCGTGCGAGAGCTGGCGAAGCACATGATCTTATCGGGCGAGGGTGGCATTGACGACGGACTGGAAGACCTGCAAGCATATGAAGACCTCCCAATGAACGGAGACTCGCATTGACCGCAGCAACTTGTCTATAGATGCTACCAAGACTTCAGTTCCTACACAGACAATAAGACAAAGATCGGAGCCATCACTGGTAGCCTTCACATGATCCAACAGATGGCGAACAATGGCAGTTCATTGGTCCGCCCATTACTCGCCATGAAACAAGAACTCTTGCACCGGGGCTACCACCCGGCGCTATTCTTCTCGGCCCTAGCAACATTTGTGAAGGGCACCAGTAATCTCAGGCAGCCATGGAAAAGGCTATCTGAGAGCATGGTTTACTGGCACGGCGCGTCAAGACCGCTGTGGGCATATAAGCCTCTGTAAATACCCTAACTAGGGACTGTACATTAGTAGTCGTGTATAGCTTCCTAAAATCTTTGTGAATTATGATATTATCTCGGTCGCAGTCGTGGACATGCTATATCATTTTTCGCACTTTGCCTGTTCTCGAAGTACTATCTGCATCTGCTTACGACCGCTAGGGATAGCATGCAAATGCCTGGTGATTAGCAAACTGTAGTTCGGGATAGCCAGCCTATGTAGCGCGCTGTGTAGGCGTGATTGGAATTGGAACGTCCGTATTTGTTCGGTGGTTAGTTAGGGTCTGTAGCCGCAGGCATGCTGTGATGCGTAGCCTAGAGTCAGTTCATACACGCATGGGCGTGGTGTACTGGCGGGAAAAAAATGAAACTTTGAAGCTGCGCAATTCAAATTTTAACGAATGATGGGGTGGCACTTTACAGACCCGTAGCTGACACGTATATAGTGCCAGTTGTCGTGAATAGCCTGGTCTTTGTGATAGCGGTGGAGTAGGGTCCAGCGGACGCTCCTGCATGATTTAGTCCTATTCAAATACCGGCACACAGGTACTGATCTGGGCGCGGAAATTGTTCGAAAGCGTGGAAAGAATTTTTGAGAAATAGCTATCAGCCCGTATCGCCTGTAATTTGAAATTTGTAGAACCTGCTTAGATGGTAGTACCTAGGATTTCCGTATTTCCCCGGAAATTCCCAGTCATCTTCTACTGGCTAGTACCCGCCCTACTGCAGAATATCTGCAGGTGGGAAAAGCTTCGAAGCATCAACGGCACGGGCAAATTTCAATTTGTTGCGACACAATGCTGGCTCGTAACTGACTACTGAGTAGGATGACAACGCCGCACGGAGAGTCTAGGCATAGTTAGGCAATCTGTATTAATTTGAGGGCACGGCCGTCGGCCCTCATTGCTCAGTGGCTGGACAAGTAGGTGGGTGTCATAAGGCGGATCCGGGGAGAAGGCCCCTGATGACTGCCAGGCACGCTTCCTGGCTGAAACGTGCGTAGGGCAGTGAGCGTGTTTCTTCTTAGCTCAGTGCATGCGGTAGAGTATGAAATTTTCTGTCAAAGCGTGCACGAACGACAGTCTATGGCCTCTGTTCATCACTATTCTTCTTCTTCTTCTTCTTCTTCTTCTTCTTCTTCTTCTTCTTCTTCGACAACAACAACAACAAAAAAAATTACTATTACTGCTTGATTTTCTTCCTGCCTTCCCTGCACCTCTTTCTCGCCATGATTCCACTCCTACCCCTATCCTAATTGCTTCCTCCTCCTCCTCCTCCTCTTCATCACCAGCTACTCCCTCCCACCATTCTTGCGTCTCCTCCTCTATATTAATGCACCGTTCATTCTCCACCATGTGTTCTCACTCATCACTTGGGGGAGGGGGGGTTACTTGTCATCCTTTTCCTTTTTTTTTTTGCCTTCTGTCTCTCTCTAATCTTCTTCTAGTTGGTACCCATCTCTACCTCTTCTGCGTTCTCCTCTTCTTCCTCCTTCCCTATCTGTACCTCTCATCACTCTTCCTGTTTGACCTCCTCTCAGATCATACTCATATTGGGACTTTCAGCTGTGAAGCAGGCCATGAATGAGACCAGACACATGCCCTTAATTATACATCTCCTTTCTTCTGATCCTCCTCCTTCACCATCCTCTCGACTTTACATCTCATCTCTTCTCTTTCTACTGCCTCAACTACTTTGTCCCCTGGATGTCCTCCTCAATTGCCCTACTTCGTCCCCTTCCCTTCTCCTCCTCCTCCCAAGGCCTTCACCTCCTTGCGCTCTCCTTCATTCTCTTATTCTACTTAATTCTCCTCCGCCCTACCCTCCACCTCCTCTCTCTCCCCTTGATTCCATTCCTCCCCCTCTCCTAGTTGGTTCCTCCTCCTCCTCCTCCCTCCCACCATTCTTGCGTCTCCTCTTCTTCACCAGCTAGTTCCTCTCACCATTTTTGCGCCTCCTTGCCCTTAACTTCTCCTTTTCTCTCCTTCACTTCATTCTCGTTCTCCCTGTCCCTCTTCTTCTTCTTCTTCTTCTGCGCGTTGAGCAGACAGTCCGTGTAGGTGCTTCAATGGACATCATTGAGACATGGACGCATAGCGATTGGCCTCGCTGTTTCAATTCAATTTCAATTCAATTCTTCTTCTTCCTGCCCCTCTTCTTCTTCTTCTTCTTCTTCTTCTTCTTCTTCTTCCTGCCCCTCTTCTTCGGGGAATGTGCGCAGGTGCTGAGATGAGTATGCGCTGTTATGTATTGATGAGCATTCGAAGCGTGTACGAAAGGCAGTTGGCCACTGTTTCCACTATTCTTCTTCTTCTTCTTCCTTTTTTTCTCGGTGGGAGGGCCGCAAGGCATGGTCATGTGGAAAGCCCCCTGAGGATGATCGGAGCGCAACCGATCGAAACGCGTGGGGGAGTGTGCGCGTAAGCTGAGACTCGTATGCGCGGCTATGTATGCATTGAAGACGCATTGAAGAACTTTCGAAGCGTGTACGAAAGGCAGCTTGCCCCTGCTTTCACTATTCTTGTTCTACTCGGTAGGTTGGGAGGACAGTCGGCGGGCCGTAAGGCATGGTTGTGCGGGAAGCCCTCTGAGGATGATCGGCAGAGTGCAGCCGATCGAAACGCGCATCGGCGAATGTGCGCATCCCCCGAAGCTGAGACTACCGCTAGTATGCGCGTCTGTGCATTGAAGAACTTACGAAGCGTGTAGGAAAAAAGTCAGTTGGCCCCGTGTTTTCACTGTTCCGTTTACCGTGTTTTCACTGTTCTGTTTTCGCCATTCTTCTTCTTCTTCTTCTTCTTCTTCTTCTTCTTCTTCTTAGCCCAATGAGAAATTAGAACGGAGGAGGGAGTGGACCAATGGGTGCTCGTTGATAAGTGAAAGAAAGCTTGAAGGAGAGACTTGATCGTTTGGAAGGACTGGTGACAGGGAAAGAGACGTTAGTCACTGCATGGTACCCCGACACGTGAACATGCGGGGAAAGCTGGCCTGGAGGCTCAGTCGTCGCGCCAACAATTCAGACACGTAACGGACACTACAGCGTTCGTCGCAAGGTCTAGGTGGCAGTCCAGCCGTAGCCGTAGTAGCTTGTGGAAGTGCCCGTTAGGGGCGGAAGTACCGTGCGGACGAAGCGTCTCACTTGGCGTTCAGGATATAGGAGGGCAAGGCCTGATCAGCCCTCAGTTCTCAGAAGGAAGGTGTGATCGGTGGGCCGCAAGGTGAGGGTGTGTGGAAAGCCCCCTGAGGATGATCGGAGCGCAACCGATCGAAAAGTGTCGGGGAATGTACACGTTAGCTGAGATGAGTATGCGCGGAGTTGTAACGAAGAGCTTTTGATGCGTGTACGAAAGGCAGTTGGCCACTGTTTACCACTATTCTTCTTGTTCTCCTTCTTTCTTCTTATCTGTTTCTGCTGCAGTAGTTATTGCGATCCCCTTGCCTTCTCTCACCTCTCTCCATATTCTTCTCCTCCTTCTTTCCTTTTCTTCTCCTTCTTTCCTTTTCTTCATCTTCTTTCTTCTTCTTCTTCCCTCTTTTTCTCTTTTCTTCTTCGTCCTTTCTTTCGCCTCCTCCTCCTTGACGTTTTTTTGTTGCTGCTGCAGCAGCTGCGATTATTTCCCCACACTCCTGTCCTCGCTCTCCTCCTACTCATCTTCTGCACTTGTTATGGTCGCAACTACCTCTCCCCAATTTCTTCCCAATCCTCCTTTCCCACGTTCGCGCTATTCTTAGCAATAAGGGTCTAATTGCTCCATTCCGCATCCGGCAATATTTGAGCGCATTTGAACATGCAATTTGTCCAGATGCATTCAGAATCTTGGCGGATGGGGAGCGGTGCAACTACGCCCTATGGAGAAAGACGGGGAAGAGAGAAAAATCCACATGATAGATAATCTTTTTTTTAATACTGAATCAATTTTGGACCATTTCTCGATTTATGCTTGTCATCCTTGCGCAGGGGCTATCCTATGCTAATCTTCTTTCTCTGTATCGTTCCAATTTTAACGGATGTCCATAAGGACATGACCATCTTCATTGCACTACCGTCTAGAAGTATTTTTGGTAAGTTTTCCAAAAATAGGCTGGTGAGTAACAACTGACATGACCATCTTCATTGCACTACCGTCTAGTCCAGATGTATTTTTGGTAAGTTTTCCAAAAATAGGCAGGTGAGTAACAACTGCTCCTTGGCAGAAACGTTCAGCAATTCTTTTACTATATTTAGCGAGTAGAAAAATGACGCCATTTCTTTTCTTATCCTTTTTTTCCCCTTTTTTTTCTCAAAAAGCAGGCGGCCTTGTGATATCGTCGTGAAACTCACCGGTCCCAGGTAATTCAGGAACTTACTTCCTTCATCTACATAAAAAAAAAAAAAAAAAAAAAGTTCTCTATCAGGATCCGAACTCAGGTCTGCATTTCAACAGTTCGTGGGAGTAACAACTGAGCTAGGCCGTTGGCGCATTTCTGCTCATCCTCGTCCTCAATCCATAATTTGGTGCGGAGTTTTTCATCCGCTAATTATAAATTTCTGAACATTTATCTCTCTGAGAGATGTACGTTTCCCCCTCTTTCCCGCACTTTCCTTTAAAAAAAAAAAAAAAAAGGCGAAGGAAAATACTTGAGATATATTATCTTTTTGAACTGACCGGCCCCAGGTGATTCAGAAATATTTCAATCTAGTCATCTGGTCCCTTCAATTTTTTTTAATTTTTTTTTTTTTTTTTTAATGTAGACTTGGGATATCTGATTAAGATTTCCATGTGCGCGGGCGTAGCCGCACTGACGTTTTTGTACCCTTCCTTTTTCTAATTGTAGTATGTTTTACCCATCTGGAGTTCGAATTCAGGTCTGCATTTCAAAAGTCCAAGGGTGTACCAGCTGATCTACCTTCTTCCCCCGAGTACAACGTACGGTCATTATGGCTGTATCTAGACAGAAAGATACCTCAAATACAGCTATAATGACCCTACGTTGTATTCGGGAGAAGAAAGTAGGCCAGTTGGTTGGTTCCAGCTGGATTCGAACTCAGCTCTCTAGTTCAACAGTTCGTAGGTTTAAAAAAAAAAAAAAAAAAAAAAAAAAAAAAACAGTTCGTAGGTGTACCAACTGAGCTACGTAGAACCCGTTAGTTTCCCGCCCTTCTTCGACTTTTTTTGGAGCCCGCGCTTTTATTCCGCTTTTCACCGCCCTTCTCTACTTGCGTATTGTGATCATTTACCCGCACTATTTTTATTTTTATTTATTATTTATTATTTTTATTTTTTATTTTTTATTTTTTATTTTTTATTTTTTTAAGCTGCCTTCTCCTCATCGGGGGACAGCCACGGTATTTTTCTCTCTCACATCACATATCTTTTAACTCGCGTTCTGCCATGTCATGGAACATTCAGTATCTTTTTTTTTTCATCGACAAATTTCGAAAATGCAAAAAAAAAAAAGAAATCTATGTAGCACAAACCTACACAACCACACTATTGTTTCCACAGCTGCTTACAAAAGCATGACAGCAGCGGGACCAACACCTAAGACGTGCACAGCTTATTATTGCCGTTTACCGCGCTTTTTCCACCTCTTTGATCCCGCAAGGTTTTTTTTTTTTTTTTTTTTTTTTCATAAGGAGAGAGATCCCGCTGTTCTCGTTCTCTTTCCCGCCCTGTTCTTATCATTTTCCCGCGCACTTTTTTCTGCTTTTCGATCCCGTGCTTTTTCTTTCTTCTTCCCTTCAAGGCTCATCATAGTTGGCAGTGACAACTCACTCTCTCGAAGACTGCGTTTTCCCGCCATCTGTCCCGCGCTTTTTTCTTTTTCTTTTTTTTTTAAACATAAACTTTATATTCCAAAGATAACATTCGACGCCGGGGACCTCACAATTCAACCTGGTGTGTTATCCTGGCAGCATCAGCCAGTTTAGCTTATAGTCTTAAATGTGTGTCATCCTTGTGCTCTTTTTCTCCCGCGTTTTTTTTTCCCTTCATTACACTATGGATATTCCGGTGTCCGTCCGCTTCCGTCTTTTTTTTTTTCTTTTTAGTAAAAAAAAAAAAAAAAAAGGCCTTATGGCCCTCGCTCCCTCTCCTATTCGGGCGACAGTGAGTCCAGTTCTCGTTTTAAATGGATGATGATGAAGTGGGACGGAAAAGGAGCTCACCCCTCAAAAAAAAAAAAAAAAAAAAAAGAGCTCACCTTTACCTTTACTTATAATTTCTTTCGATTGGACCGAAACGACTCCTTTCCCGCCGCCATCTCCTCCTTGTCCTCCTCCTCCGCCTCCAGCTGATAGTAAAGATGATGACGATGATGAGGTGTCATTGTCAAGGAGCACGAAGGAGGACCAGCCACGATAGCCATTAACAGATTTCTTTCCCTCTGCAAGGAGTCCTTCAGCCTCATCTTCAGCCAACCAATCGGTTGCTGCCACGTCAGCATGCGGCGAACTTACCGCCCCCACCCCTTCAACATCACCCTCACCTCCTCCTTCCCTTGGTCTATCCGCATCTGTTTCCATATTGACGGCCACAGGAGCGAGGGACTCTTCTCCTTCCGCCTTTTTCAGTCCCCCCCATACCCCTCCTTCTCCTGCTTTTCGCGCCAAAATCCCTTTCCCGCCAAGCCACCCCCCAAGGCGCGCGCTCCACTTGACATCCGCCGGCCGCCCTCCACCCGCTCCCTGGGTTTGCCCATCGCTAGCCCCCGAAGCGGCGGCGCCGACGCCCCCGCCCGCCTTCCTCGCGTCCGTCCTCTCTTCCACCTTCCTTGTCTCCTCTCCTCTCTCACTCCCACCACTCGCTCTCCCTCTTCTTTCTCCCTCCCTGTCCTCGACGTACTCATCATCATCACCTCCTTCTCCCATCAGGTCAGATCTCTCTTGGCCATGAACCCGCCACGTGCACAACCTCCTGGTCCCACCATCACGGCTAGAAAAAGAACCAACCTCCTTGGAATGCCACGTGAACCCGCCACGTGCACAACCTCCTGGTCCCATCAGACGACTATCCTCTGGAAAAGAGAAGAGGCCACGTGGCATTCCAAGGAACATCCTCCCTCCCTCAAATCGGCGGCAGTCGAAATCCATGGCGCGTTCCCGCCAATGGTATGACGTAGCTCTGAGGACCTCGCAGTAGCAAGAACGTCGATTAGATCTCCATTTGGCAGATGATGGGACGGCCGTACACCTGCCTGATCGGGACAGACCACTACGGAGGCAGCCTCGTGATACGGATCGCGACGGCGCGCTTCTGCGCACACTAGCGCAAAACCAATCATCTTCCGCACTTCGTTGCCGCCGCCTCGGCGCCGCCCATCGTCCGCTAATCCCAGTCGACATCCCCCACTGTTCAAGCCATTGGCAGCGAAGCTGACAGCGCCCCGTGAAGGGCGCGCAGCCACGTACCGGGGCGTACCCATCCACTTGGCGCGAGATCGAACCCACAGGTGCCTGCATTACTCCACCTCCTCTGGCTGCTGCCGATGATACTGATGACGACCCCGCCACGAATTGCATTCCAATAGATTCGTCGCGAGCTAGCAGCGGGCTACGACATGGGCTCCAGATTCTCTCTCTCTCTCTCTCTCTCTCTCTCTCTCTCTCTCTCACACACACACACACACACACACACACACACACCTGTCTCTTATACACATCTAGATGTGTATAAGAGACAGCTCTCTCTCTCTCTCTCTCTCTCTCTCTCTCTCTCTCGTGTTGCGGGATGAACTGACGGATTGATGAGCGAATTGTTCGACAGCGAATGGAGGGCATGAGTGGTGCAGTTTAGCTGCTCATTAGTTGGTTCGGTGATTATATCTCTCTCACAGATTGATTGATCGAGCGATCATGGCCGAAGCATTCACTTTTTAGTTGGCGGCAATCGCTTCAGGAAGACTGTCACACTGGAGAGTTTCACACTAATGTTTGATTTGCCCGTTGAGCGGGGCGGGCGGGCGGGCGGGCAAAGGGAATGATGCCGTAGAGCGCGCCCCCCCCCCCAATCAATGATTGACTGTAACGATATTGATCTATGATTAATTAGCCAATCAATGATTAATAATTGTCGGTAACGTTATTGATGGCTGAAATAAAATTGACGAGCCATGAAATTCACCCAAGAATACTGTCCACCGCTTCAGCCACGTGCCGCCTGCCGGCGCCTTTCCCCGATCCCACAAGACTACTACCGCTGCCACATGTTCGGCTGTAAGCGCGCCTAACCGTAGCCATTAGATGAAACCCTTTCCTTCGTGGATGTAGTGCAATCTGTGGCCTAGGTAGTCCGCTTCGCCCCGGTGGCTGGAGCACAAATGAGGCCCGGACCACATCAGTGAGTCAGGTCCCACCGTACAGCCGTAGGCAATTCCAGAGCAGACCGCACCGTGAACCTACCGGTAGCCAAGATTCTAGGGACTGCAGCTGCCTACCACTAGCTTAGCTCAACCGGCATGACCTACCGTCACACGTGCTAATTGGCACGGGTCCTAAGCCACACGTGCTAATTGGCACGACAGCTATAGGACGCAGTACACAACATGGAGGCAACACTTCGAGGCGCAGAGACGCTATCACTTGCGCCAAGAGACGACAAAATCCAACAGCAACAACAACAACAACAAGAAAAAATAAATACCAACATATAAACGGTAGAGGAGCCAGTGTGGTGGTTGGCCTACGCCGCTTGGTCCTGGTCATTGCCGGGGCAAGGTCCCACTTGCGTGGATTAAGAGATGCTGGCCGTCGATCTTTGCTATCTACGGTCAATATCGCTTAATTCGTGTAAGTGGGACCTAGCCCCCGGCCAGATTCGTGCGAGCACAGCCCTCGTCCACCGCTCACCAAATGTGCAAAATGAGAATGAATCTTCCCGTAGAACATCGAAGTAATACAGAGCCACAGTTCTTGTCGTTTTCGCATTTGGTGAGAAGTATGGCGAGGACCCGTAGCACAAACATAGCACTACGGGTAACTGGTATGGGGCCTGGCCCTACCAGGGATCACGCTGAAGAGAGAGGGACGAAGGCCAAAGCAAGCCCACCCAAGTTCGCAGCCCGTCAGGGTTACGTTTTCCCCCCTGAGACATTTTCGTCGTTGTTCGTTATACGGGTCGTTCATTCGGGCCCATTGGTCGTTCAAAGGCTGGTAAAATGAAAGGCACTGGCATTTAGAGGGGGGGGGGCGCAGTTCAAGCAAATGCAGGACCGGTATTTGGCCGTGGCATTTTCCTGGGAACCGGTAGGTGGCCGTGGTCTAAAATATTTTGAAACGGCGTGGTGGCCGCAGGTCCTTGAAATTCAAATATGAAATGGCGTGGACCCAGGCCTACAGCCTCATGCCCAGCCCACCCACTTCGGCCCAATCGG
>BFEA01001235.1:87637-99512 GCA_003427395.1 Chara braunii
ATTATTATTTTTAACTACTGTTATTATCATTATTATTAATACTTAGCCGGGAAGTGGGATTTGATGGTATATGTGTTTGTGTGTGTGTGTGTGTGTGTGTGTGTGTGTGTGTGTGTGTGTGTGTGTGTATGTGTGTGTGCGTGTGTGTCCCTCCCTGTTCCCTCGTGATGGAGGTCCCAGCGGGCTAGGTCCAAGGAGGGCAAACCTACCCCAGCAGGGATAGATCCTCCACCCGAACCAGCCAGTTATCTGGCTAACACACACAAAAGTTGTTGTTTTGATTTTATTAKTATTATTATTATTATTATTAATGGGGTCTAGTGCGTGTGGTTTACATGTAGAACGTATAAGCATTTTTGCTTTGACACAAGCGGTTGTGTGTATTGTTGTATTTATTCGTGGGCGTTGTGGTTTAGCAGGCGCTGAAGTACCACCTGCGGATCGCATCGGAAGGGTTGGTAGTCCATAGGGTTATGGAGTATTTTTTTTGCAATGTCGAACAATCTGTGTTTTTTGAATCCGTTATTCTGTAATGCTTGTATGGTTTGCCTAATTTCTTCTGCAGCGTGGTCGGGTTCGGATTCGATAGTCATGATTGTGATGATCTGTGGTATGAGAAGGTTAAGTGATTGTTGCATTGGTCTGTTTGAGTTTGTTTGGATGAACCGTGTGATGGGGAAGCTAAACTCTCTTCCTTTATCATATTTAGTCGTGGTGTATTGGCCAGTTTGTAGGTTATTTATAGTTATAGTAGTGTTTAGGAAGTTTGTTTGAGTTCCTATGGTATGGTTATTTGTTTGTACTTTCTGTATAGTTTGTTCGTTTAATGTTATCAGATGCACGGGGTATAGGAAGTATTGGCTACATGTGTTGGTTATCTGTGGGTTGAGAAATTTTTTAATTTTGGGATTGTTGATGATGTGGAAGTCCTCGAAGTAGCGGAAGACATGTTGAAAGAGGTGTAGGAGGTTTCTGTTGCTTTTATATGTGATTTTTTTCATAAACTTATATTCGTATTTGAAGAAATAGATGTTACACCAGACTGGGGAACAACTTACCCTCATTGGGATGCCAATGATTTATCTCCAAATGTTGTTTCTGAGGGAAGTGTAGACATTTTTAATAAGCCAATTATCGATTTCCTTAATAATAGTATCATTCATGGTGAGGTATCCGGGGGGTGGGTTCATGTGCCAGTCGCAAATCGGTGTCATTTATCCTTGTTGTTGTAGAATCTGCAGCCCAGCTGAACTTCTTTTCCTTAGGTCGTCCTAACCTGTTTGAAAGTTAGTTTGCAAAAAAATTGGATAGTTGTTTGTAGGCCGTCTTGGCTGTCGTCAATTGGTATAGTTTTGTAACAGGCTGTTATATCGGATGAGAAAATGGAAGTAGCTCGTTTAGGGAGGTTATATGTGTAGTCATGGGTGGAGTCGATTGGCCACTAGTAGGGTACTTTAAGACCAGACTCTGCAAAAGTTTGTTGCGTGAGGTTTCCACAGTGTGTTTTAACCGTTCGTATTAAAGCATTAAATGTTGCAGCCGTAAGGTCTGCTAGTGGGGAAGAGATGAAGTCCGCAGCGTTAGTTAGCCATCGGAATGAGTTCTTGTGTTTCTTGTATGTGACGAATAGGTATGGTAATATTCTTTTACCAAGAGGGATATCTGGGAATTTTGTTGTTAGGTGTTCTTCTAAGAGGCGAAGAAGGTCGGAGGAGTTGATTATGTATGGTTCAAAGTYTGGGCAAGGAACCTTATCAGGTTTATGCAGGTGATGACAAGTGTGTTGGGAGCTTTATCGACACCAGATATATAAAAGTGTTTGGTTAAGAAATTAACCTCGTGTTTGATTGCGTGATCTTGTAGGTTGGACGATTTGTGTGGTAGGGTATTTTCGAGGTTTCTTTTATTATTTTGTCAAAGTCRTTTTTTACTTATATTTCTTGCATATTGTTGAATGGTGTTTCGGATTTTATGAGGATTTCTGTGAACTGTAACCAAACCTKCCTTGTAGCAACTAGTACGKCATGTGTCTTGCGTGTAGCGGGAGGTATATGATTAAGGCATTTTTTTTAGTAGGTTTCGKAGTTYGTTGTTGTTARTGAAGTTGAGATCAAGCGTTGTGACGTGTGGTGGTTCCTGCTGGGGTAGGACATCTGCTGGGAGATGGTTAATGAAGTCCTTGATCRTAGTTGGTGGCAAAAGCATTCTTCCAGGATTTGCTCCATCCAATCTGTTAGATTGAAGTCTCGAAAGAACGCTGCTGGTTTATACAGTGTTTTAGCAATGTGGTCATTGTAAGTCCAGACAAAGGTTAATTTTTCTAAGATAGGTAGTGCATTTGGGTTGTGTTTGAGTAGGATATTTTTGAAAATATTTTTGAACTTAATGCGATCCATAANGGAGTATTTTTTTTGCAATGTCGAACAATCTGTGTTTTTTGAATCCGTTATTCTGTAATGCTTGTATGGTTTGCCTAATTTCTTCTGCAGCGTGGTCGGGTTCGGATTCGATAGTCATGATTGTGATGATCTGTGGTATGAGAAGGTTAAGTGATTGTTGCATTGGTCTGTTTGAGTTTGTTTGGATGAACCGTGTGATGGGGAAGCTAAACTCTCTTCCTTTATCATATTTAGTCGTGGTGTATTGGCCAGTTTGTAGGTTATTTATAGTTATAGTAGTGTTTAGGAAGTTTGTTTGAGTTCCTATGGTATGGTTATTTGTTTGTACTTTCTGTATAGTTTGTTCGTTTAATGTTATCAGATGCACGGGGTATAGGAAGTATTGGCTACATGTGTTGGTTATCTGTGGGTTGAGAAATTTTTTAATTTTGGGATTGTTGATGATGTGGAAGTCCTCGAAGTAGCGGAAGACATGTTGAAAGAGGTGTAGGAGGTTTCTGTTGCTTTTATATGTGATTTTTTTCATAAACTTATATTCGTATTTGAAGAAATAGATGTTACACCAGACTGGGGAACAACTTACCCTCATTGGGATGCCAAGGATTTATCTCCAAATGTTGTTTCTGAGGGAAGTGTAGACATTTTTAATAAGCCAATTATCGATTTCCTTAATAATAGTGTCATTCATGGTGAGGTATCCGGGGGGTGGGTTCATGTGCCAGTCGCAAATCGGTGTCATTTATCCTTGTTGTTGTAGAATCTGCAGCCCAACTGAACTTCTTTTCCGTAGGTCGTCCTAGCCTGTTTGAAAGCTAGTTTGCAAAAAAATTGGATAGCTGTTTGTAGGCCGTCTTGGCTGTCGTCAATTGGTATAGTTTTGTAACAGGGTGTTATATCGGATGAGAAAATGGAAGTAGCTCGTTTAGGGACGTTATATGTGTAGTCATGGGTGGAGTCGATTGGCCACCAGTAGGGTACTTTAAGACCAGACTCTGCAAAAGTTTGTTGCGTGAGGTTTCCACAGTGTGTTTTAACCGTTCGTATTAAGGCATTAAATGTTGCAGCCGTAAAGTCTGCTAGTGGGGAAGAGATAAAGTCCGCAGCGTTAGTTAGCCATCGGAATGAGTTCTTGTGTTTCTTGTATGTGACGAATAGGTATGGTAATATTCTTTTACCAAGAGGGATATCTGGGAATTTTGTTGTTAGGTGTTCTTCTAAGAGGCGAAGTAGGTCGGAGGAGTTGATTATGTATGGTTCAAAGTTTGGGCAAGGAACCTTATCAGGTTTATGCAGGTGATGACAAGTGTGTTGGGAGCTTTATCGACACCAGATATATAAAAGTGTTTGGTTAAGAAATTAACCTCGTGTTTGATTGCGTGATCTTGTAGGTTGGACGATTTGTGTGGTAGGGTATTTTCGAGGTTTCTTTTATTATTTTGTCAAAGTCATTTTTTACTTATATTTCTTGCATATTGTTGAATGGTGTTTCGGATTTTATGAGGATTTCTGTGAACTGTAACCAAACCTGCCTTGTAGCAACTAGTACGTCATGTGTCTTGCGTGTAGCGGGAGGTATATGATTAAGGCATTTTTTTTAGTAGGTTTCGTAGTTTGTTGTTGTTAGTGAAGTTGAGATCAAGCGTTGTGACGTGTGGTGGTTCCTGCTGGGGTAGGACATCTGCTGGGAGATGGTTAATGAAGTCCTTGATCGTAGTTGGTGGCAAAAGCATTCTTCCAGGATTTGCTCCATCCAATCTGTTAGATTGAAGTCTCGAAAGAACGCTGCTGGTTTATACAGTGTTTTAGCAATGTGGTCATTGTAAGTCCAGACAAAGGTTAATTTTTCTAAGATAGGTAGTGCATTTGGGTTGTGTTTGAGTAGGATATTTTTGAAAATATTTTTGAACTTAATGCGATCCATAAAACGCTTAACATAGTGGCATGAAATCACGTATTTGTTAGGCTCTTTGCTAGATCTCCAATCGAGCCTTCCATCTTGCATGATCCAGAGACGTTGCCCCTGCACATAAGAAAACGTGCCCCGAGGGTTGACAGAGATAGCCTAGGTTAATCAATCATACTGCATCAGGCGGTGGGGGGGTGGTCTTTAGAAGGTTTTGGGGTTTAGGTAGGGGAGTATGGGTTTATTTAAATACGGGGGTCTGCAACAACTATCATAATGGGGAGCTGAGGGGTGGGGGGGGAGAAATACGGAGGAATGAGTAGGCAAAAGTCAAAAAAACTTGATACGGGTTTATGTGTCCATTATTTTTAAACAAAAAGTCAAGTGAATCCATGGTAATCTCGGCATCCTCATACGGTTTAGCTTGGAGTCAACATGATAGTTCCTTTATTCTAACTGTAAAAAATACGTCAAAAAAACTAACTTCGTCAAAAAAATACCGCCTTTATTAGTAGTTTCTGGGTAGCCTAGTATCTTTACCATAGGTTCTACAGGGATCCTAAAAAAAAACTTGTATATACTTGGCTTGTTGTGTGAGCCTACTGACATGTATTTCTCTATTGTTTGTTATCTTGCAAAGAGAGTCAGCAACACTGGTCCTTATGTTGTGCTATAACAACACAGTATTCTTACGAGGTCATCTATGTCTGTAGGTGGTGGATTACTGGTAGTGTTAATKGCTGTAATTATGACCATATCCAATTTCTAGCGATGTTAGTGGTATCGTACTGGTAGTCAAGGCTCAGTCTTCTACAAACCCTTTTCCATGACTCYTCAGAGCTTTGCGACTCCGTGCCCAGTGCAGTCTGACCACTGGTTGTCCTCAACAAGGATGATTCGGCACTGCTGGCGCCGTAGCGCTGTCGGAGAGCGTCTATCGCACATACTGGTCGCATAGGTGTACCAGGTGATGGTGAGCCGACTGTAATCAGGAAGTGTGGCCTCTCTCCTTCATTGATTACGTTGCTACTGACTTGGATGACTTCATGATTGGCCGACCTTTCATGTAGTAAAACTGGTGCAGAATTTGCGATTCCCGGTGCCCATTGTTCCATGAGTTGTTCAGCTGGAGGGGTCCATCTATGTGCCATGTTCGGAATGGAACCCCCAAGGGGGGCGTTCGTCGTATCAGCGAGTGCGGATGCAGCATGTTGCAGTTGTGCCGGAGCTGGTTGTAGTCGTCTTGCTGCAGTGGCTTCCTGGGATTGTTGTTGCGCATGTAGAATGTCATGCATGTCTGGTTGTCTCTGGTCATATCGTGTCCGCTTTCGTCTTGATTCTTTTATGCCCTGCCTGTTGCTCTGTAGTGGCTGGCCCTTCTRTGTCTTGTTGCCTCTCCTAGTGTTGTTTATGTGTGGTGTGGGAAGTGGGTTCATGGCAATACTGAGCAGTTGTTCTCATCTCCGTGTTTGTCTTTCTGCATCTGTGATAGTGTTATCGTTTGTAGTGCGTAGGTTAGTGATCATATCGTTAAGTGTGTTTGAAGGAGGAGTGGTCATCTGGCCATTCCCCAGTGTTATGCCATTGTTGGTAACCATGGAGAAGTGTGCAGTGAGTAAGGGTTGTGTTGTTCTGTTGGTGATGGCGATGTTGGAAGTCGTGGGGAAGCGTGTCGAGGGGGTGGTTGCTTCAGTAGTRAAGTCATTGCATTGCATTTGAGCAGTTGTGAAGCCAGTGCTTGGCCATCTGGTGGTAGCCRAAGGGTTGGGGTTGGCTAACGTGCTGCTACCTTGTGTAGGGCTGGGTGTTGCTTGTGAAGCAGTAGTGGTTGAGCGTAAAGTATGCTCGTGCTGCAACATCGTGCTTGGTGTGGCAGATCGCTTCGTGTTAGCTGCATTGTGGTCCGCCATAGTAGTATCACTATGTCGGTGTTGTTGTGCATAGTTGGTCCGTTGCAGCACCGCTGAAACACAGTCGATGGATGTGAGGGAAGGAGCGGAGCCGGGAGTGGTGATCATGCGGTGTTGTGGAGTGGGTGTATTGGCGTTGGTCGGCTGAGGGGTTTGCACGTGTTGTGTGACATTTGCGGAGGGTGTCAGGGAGAAGGCGGTAGGCAGCATATCTGTTATAGGGGAGGTGCCAAGTCTTATCTGGCGGCATCTCCGGAGAGCGTTGTCTTCGTYGTCGGGTAGCGGGCGTCTCCTGCTTGTTGTCTGCGCAAGCAGGCCTTCAGCGTTGGGGAGCAATGCAACAATGAACTTGTGCATGAATGGTACATCATTGAAGTCTTCGAAGCTGAGGACTTCTTCTGCTGTTATCCTCTTGTTCTGACTGATGACATGTACAATCTTCATCATGTACTCCCTCATGAAGATAAATGTAACTTGCGCGAGGATCGGCTTCTTTCACATTGTATGTAGTCGAGCTTGGAACTCCAGCATTCTAATCTTGTCTGAGGGAGCCTGTGGGTCCAGTTTCTCCAAGTTTCCAATCACATACCATAGCATGTGATCGAACCAGGTGAAGTTTTTCTCACATCCTGGACAGGCACACTTCAAGTAGGGTCTCCCTTCATTCCACAGTTTCTTGAGTTCGGATAGGTCGATTGGGAACTTGGGGATGCCCTTGTGATGTAGCAGCGGTTTCTTGGGACATTTTCCCTTCTCCATTTTGACAATTGGAGAAAAATCGGCATCAAGTCCAGTTCTGCCCGCATGAAAGTAGATTGTGTCGTTCCTAGCTGCAGTGCGGCAGTGCTAAGGCCAGCCAGTGCCATGTACGCCTCTACGCTAATTGGTGCTGCATAGTTGAACGTGTCTAGTTTCCATAAACGGTTATGTACTCGTTGGATGACCTTCTCAGTCCAAGTGCTAGTTGCGAGCGGTAAGAATGGGTWGTTSTTGGCGAATTTATGGCTTGCATCTCTGGCAGCATTGATGACTTCGGTGTGTGCATTGTCCCTTCTCTTTGCTTCCTTATTTCTGAAGTACTCTAGTTCTATGAGAGTTAGAGATATTCTGCTGATATAGGTATCAGTGAACGTCTGAACGTCTCATTACTCTATGTGGTTTAAATCTGCCCTGCAGCGTCAAGNAAGTCCGCAGCGTTAGTTAGCCATCGGAATGAGTTCTTGTGTTTCTTGTATGTGACGAATAGGTATGGTAATATTCTTTTACCAAGAGGGATATCTGGGAATTTTGTTGTTAGGTGTTCTTCTAAGAGGCGAAGWAGGTCGGAGGAGTTGATTATGTATGGTTCAAAGTYTGGGCAAGGAACCTTATCAGGTTTATGCAGGTGATGACAAGTGTGTTGGGAGCTTTATCG
Organism: Chara braunii; assembly: GCA_003427395.1. Taxonomy (NCBI): domain Eukaryota; kingdom Viridiplantae; phylum Streptophyta; class Charophyceae; order Charales; family Characeae; genus Chara; species Chara braunii. The sequence goes on from BFEA01001235.1 coordinate 95,264, forward strand.
ACACCAGATATATAAAAGTGTTTGGTTAAGAAATTAACCTCGTGTTTGATTGCGTGATCTTGTAGGTTGGACGATTTGTGTGGTAGGGTATTTTCGAGGTTTCTTTTATTATTTTGTCAAAGTCRTTTTTTACTTATATTTCTTGCATATTGTTGAATGGTGTTTCGGATTTTATGAGGATTTCTGTGAACTGTAACCAAACCTKCCTTGTAGCAACTAGTACGKCATGTGTCTTGCGTGTAGCGGGAGGTATATGATTAAGGCATTTTTTTTAGTAGGTTTCGKAGTTYGTTGTTGTTARTGAAGTTGAGATCAAGCGTTGTGACGTGTGGTGGTTCCTGCTGGGGTAGGACATCTGCTGGGAGATGGTTAATGAAGTCCTTGATCRTAGTTGGTGGCAAAAGCATTCTTCCAGGATTTGCTCCATCCAATCTGTTAGATTGAAGTCTCGAAAGAACGCTGCTGGTTTATACAGTGTTTTAGCAATGTGGTCATTGTAAGTCCAGACAAAGGTTAATTTTTCTAAGATAGGTAGTGCATTTGGGTTGTGTTTGAGTAGGATATTTTTGAAAATATTTTTGAACTTAATGCGATCCATAAGACGCTTAACATAGTGGCATGAAATCACGTATTTGTTAGGCTCTTTGCTAGATCTCCAATCGAGCCTTCCATCTTGCATGATCAAGAGACGTTGCCCCTGCACATAAGAAAACGTGCCCCGAGGGTTGACAGAGATAGCCTAGGTTAATCAATCATACTGCATCAGGCGGTGGGGAGGTGGTCTTTAGAAGGTTTTGGGGTTTAGGTAGGGAAGTATGGGTTTATTTAAATACGGGGGTCTGCAACAACTATCATAATGGGGAGTTGAGGGGTGGTGGGGGAGAAGTACGGAGGAATGAGTAGGCAAAAGTCAAAAAAACTTGATACGGGTTTATGTGTCCATTATTTTTAGACAAAAAGTCAAGTGAATCCATAGTAATCTCGGCATCCTCATACGGTTTAGCTTGGAGTCAACATGATAGTTCCTTTATTCTAACTGTGACCATAAATTTCTCCATGCTATTCTAAAAATTACGTCAAAAAAACTAACTTCGTCAAAAAAATACCGCCTTTATTAGTAGTTTCTGGGTAGCCTAGTATCTTTACCATAGGTTCTACAGGGATCCTCAAAAAAAACTTGTATATACTTGGCTTGTTGTGTGAGCCTACTGACATGTATTTCTCTATTGTTTGTTATCTTGCAAAGAGAGTCAGCAACACTGGTCCTTATGTTGTGCTATAACAACACGGTATTCTTACGAGGTCATCTATGTCTGTAGGTGGTGGATTACTGGTAGTGTTAATKGCTGTAATTATGACCATATCCAATTTCTAGCGATGTTAGTGGTATCGTACTGGTAGTCAAGGCTCAGTCTTCTACAAACCCTTTTCCATGACTCYTCAGAGCTTTGCGACTCCGTGCCCAGTGCAGTCTGACCACTGGTTGTCCTCAACAAGGATGATTCGGCACTGCTGGCGCCGTAGCGCTGTCGGAGAGCGTCTATCGCACATACTGGTCGCATAGGTGTACCAGGTGATGGTGAGCCGACTGTAATCAGGAAGTGTGGCCTCTCTCCTTCATTGATTACGTTGCTACTGACTTGGATGACTTCATGATTGGCCGACCTTTCATGTAGTAAAACTGGTGCAGAATTTGCGATTCCCGGTGCCCATTGTTCCATGAGTTGTTCAGCTGGAGGGGTCCATCTATGTGCCATGTTCGGAATGGAACCCCCAAGGGGGGCGTTCGTCGTATCAGCGAGTGCGGATGCAGCATGTTGCAGTTGTGCCGGAGCTGGTTGTAGTCGTCTTGCTGCAGTGGCTTCCTGGGATTGTTGTTGCGCATGTAGAATGTCATGCATGTCTGGTTGTCTCTGGTCATATCGTGTCCGCTTTCGTCTTGATTCTTTTATGCCCTGCCTGTTGCTCTGTAGTGGCTGGCCCTTCTRTGTCTTGTTGCCTCTCCTAGTGTTGTTTATGTGTGGTGTGGGAAGTGGGTTCATGGCAATACTGAGCAGTTGTTCTCATCTCCGTGTTTGTCTTTCTGCATCTGTGATAGTGTTATCGTTTGTAGTGCGTAGGTTAGTGATCATATCGTTAAGTGTGTTTGAAGGAGGAGTGGTCATCTGGCCATTCCCCAGTGTTATGCCATTGTTGGTAACCATGGAGAAGTGTGCAGTGAGTAAGGGTTGTGTTGTTCTGTTGGTGATGGCGATGTTGGAAGTCGTGGGGAAGCGTGTCGAGGGGGTGGTTGCTTCAGTAGTRAAGTCATTGCATTGCATTTGAGCAGTTGTGAAGCCAGTGCTTGGCCATCTGGTGGTAGCCRAAGGGTTGGGGTTGGCTAACGTGCTGCTACCTTGTGTAGGGCTGGGTGTTGCTTGTGAAGCAGTAGTGGTTGAGCGTAAAGTATGCTCGTGCTGCAACATCGTGCTTGGTGTGGCAGATCGCTTCGTGTTAGCTGCATTGTGGTCCGCCATAGTAGTATCACTATGTCGGTGTTGTTGTGCATAGTTGGTCCGTTGCAGCACCGCTGAAACACAGTCGATGGATGTGAGGGAAGGAGCGGAGCCGGGAGTGGTGATCATGCGGTGTTGTGGAGTGGGTGTATTGGCGTTGGTCGGCTGAGGGGTTTGCACGTGTTGTGTGACATTTGCGGAGGGTGTCAGGGAGAAGGCGGTAGGCAGCATATCTGTTATAGGGGAGGTGCCAAGTCTTATCTGGCGGCATCTCCGGAGAGCGTTGTCTTCGTYGTCGGGTAGCGGGCGTCTCCTGCTTGTTGTCTGCGCAAGCAGGCCTTCAGCGTTGGGGAGCAATGCAACAATGAACTTGTGCATGAATGGTACATCATTGAAGTCTTCGAAGCTGAGGACTTCTTCTGCTGTTATCCTCTTGTTCTGACTGATGACATGTACAATCTTCATCATGTACTCCCTCATGAAGATAAATGTAACTTGCGCGAGGATCGGCTTCTTTCACATTGTATGTAGTCGAGCTTGGAACTCCAGCATTCTAATCTTGTCTGAGGGAGCCTGTGGGTCCAGTTTCTCCAAGTTTCCAATCACATACCATAGCATGTGATCGAACCAGGTGAAGTTTTTCTCACATCCTGGACAGGCACACTTCAAGTAGGGTCTCCCTTCATTCCACAGTTTCTTGAGTTCGGATAGGTCGATTGGGAACTTGGGGATGCCCTTGTGATGTAGCAGCGGTTTCTTGGGACATTTTCCCTTCTCCATTTTGACAATTGGAGAAAAATCGGCATCAAGTCCAGTTCTGCCCGCATGAAAGTAGATTGTGTCGTTCCTAGCTGCAGTGCGGCAGTGCTAAGGCCAGCCAGTGCCATGTACGCCTCTACGCTAATTGGTGCTGCATAGTTGAACGTGTCTAGTTTCCATAAACGGTTATGTACTCGTTGGATGACCTTCTCAGTCCAAGTGCTAGTTGCGAGCGGTAAGAATGGGTWGTTSTTGGCGAATTTATGGCTTGCATCTCTGGCAGCATTGATGACTTCGGTGTGTGCATTGTCCCTTCTCTTTGCTTCCTTATTTCTGAAGTACTCTAGTTCTATGAGAGTTAGAGATATTCTGCTGATATAGGTATCAGTGAACGTCTGAACGTCTCATTACTCTATGTGGTTTAAATCTGCCCTGCAGCGTCAAGATGTGAGGAGTCATATCCGTGAAACTCGAGAATGATCTTCTCAGCTTTCGCGATGATCAAATTTATATCTTTGTTCTCGATGGCAGATTTTCTGCAGACTTCTACAATGTTTCAGACGAATTCTTGGATCTTGTCGTCAAGTTCTTATGGTCTGGTCTGCATGACGCAGACAAGCGATGCCCAATCGCTAAAAGAGAGATTCTCGATCAGGAATGGTGCTCGTCCGTTCGTTGCTTCATGGACTTGCAGTAAAACGACAGCAGGGACGGTCGGCATGGTGATTTGACAGTGAACGATGGGTGGCTTGAGTGCAGAGAATGGTTTAATGCTTGAGACCAGTTCTGGATGCCATCCCATTTGAATACCGTCTTCATCCCGCACATCGTTTTTAATCCGATAATTAGTTGCGAGATAAAAACGTTATATATATATATATATATATATATATATATATATATATATATATCGTCACAAATAGAACTGCCCGGTAAACCGTAGGCAGAGAGAGAGAAGAGGACAACAAACGAGGGGCTGTGACAAACTGTTTCGT
>BFEA01001236.1:18416-43382 GCA_003427395.1 Chara braunii
AGAGAGAGAGAGAGAGAGAGAGAGAGAGAGAGAGAGAGAGAGAGAGAGAGAGAGAGAGAGAGAGAGAGAGAGAGAGAGAGAGAGAGAGAAACAACCAACAATTCAGACAGGGGAAAACAGAGGAATGCAAATGACCCAGCCCGCAGGGCAAAAAGTGGCGGCAACAAAGCAAACAAGAGAGAGGAGAGGAAGAACAGAGAAACAGAATATTGTCCAAAGTGTTGTGGTCAAGGAATAGCAGCAGAATAGCGAAATAATAGACAACCGAGCATGGGCCCATGCTTCACACGTGGACTTCGTCGATGCAATTTGGCTGTGTTTACGGTGACGTTCATCATGGTGCATGCAGTACAGTGAGTACCGCTTTCGTGTGAGAAGGCCCGTTTCGCGTATATGGGGACATAGGAACGAGAGCTAGAAAGCGAGCAAGCCAGCGAATGAGCAGCGGCGAAAGGGAGAGCAATCGACGAGCAAGCAAGCGGGAAATCGGGCTACCATCTATCCTCCAATATAACGACACATATCGTGCCAGTGAACAGATGCGAACGAGAAATTTCGCCGGTCCGATATGAGGGTTTGATGCGCTTAACTTAGCGGAAGCCTGGTAGTTAAGGGACAGGAACTTCAGGAAGCACAATGATGTATATTACAGAGAAAACGACAGTGAAAGCCTACGGCCAACGACGAAGAACGAACGAGCAAGATTGCGAGAATGGACGAAGCAGTTTCAAACTGAGGCCGTACTGACGCGATGTCTTTCCTGGATGATCTGTATGCTTTACTGTCAGGCCTGGACGCACCTGACATGCAAACACGTCCTCAGAGAAGTTGGAAAAGTCATCGTGTGAGTATACCCTCAAGCTATTGGAAGAATGGAGGGGAATGGAGGGAATGGAGGGGAATGGAGGGGAATGGAGGGGAATGGAGGGGAGGGGGACGGAGGGGAATCGAAGGGGGAACAAGTCAAACAAACCGGGGTGGAAAAATGGAGGACATGGTAGGCAGTACCGCCATCTTCCACCTAGTAACACTATACATGGTGATCACGGTAGGTGGGCGAAGTACAGCACCGTATCGTCGGTAAGTAGCACCCTACTGGCTAGCTATCTTTCCAGCTCTCGATACAGGCGCGAATCGGATGGGGTGCGTTGGGTTCAGGGAACATGGTACGTAGCACAGCAGTCCTATCGGCTCTCGCGTACATGTGACCTGTCGACTGCGAGAAGGACGGCAGAGGGTAGTAACGACCTTGCCTTCCGCTGCTGCTGCTGTCCTCGGGATGGAGATTCTACTCCTGCAACTTGGATATCCTCTCCCGTCATTCAGGTAGGTATAAATAGGGCCATCTCCATCGGGGGTCCTATTCGAAGGGGTTGCTCCTCTTACCTCCACGAATAGGCCCCTCCAAGATGTTTTGTTTAAAAAAAAAAGAAAAAAAAAAGAAAAGGGCCTCGCCCCACCACAATTGAAAACGGTTTTTCAATTTTCCAGCGGCCTAACTCAGTTGGTAAGGCTCGCAAGTGGCATTGAGGAGGTCGTGCGTTCAATCCCCATTGGGCTCATGTACCTTCCTGGGCATGCTTGGCGCCCGCCACCTAGAGATAGACCACTGGATCCCCCGATAGGCGTTGAGCAGASTCTGGTGATGTGCGTAGGGGAGGGGACCTGAGGGGAGGCACAGGGATTGGTCCTGCTGGCATGGTCCCTGATGCTACCGGCTGTCCCCTAGCCTAGCCGGTATCGCCCACCTGCAGGTCGGGAGCAGCCCCTGCATGTTCTCTCGTGAGCACGGTTCTGGCTGCTACGGGGTTCCCCGTATGCCTACAATTAGGAGTAGTGGTAGGTAGGTAGTGTGAGGTGAAATTGAGAGAAGAGTACAGCTTTAAAAAGAATAAGGAAAAAAAAAAAKCATTGCAATGGGTGAAAAACCCCTTCAAGAGGTGTAAGAAAGGCGTTTCAAGAGTTCCTCKTGAAATGCCCGAATCCTCAGCCCGCAAGACTTGAGTGTTTTTTTCTTGTAGGAAGGAAGCTGCTWGTGCAATGAATGATGGATTGGGCATCTCCTCGGAGATTGAAGAGGCAGAGACTTCCAAAGCTGCCCAGTTAACCCYCCAGGTCCACTGGGGTAGTCAATGCTGGCAGCCAAAGATCATATCTCTCTTTCGCTTGTTCATCAAAGGATACAATGTTCTGCGACGCTGGACCCGTTTTCATATCTCTCTTTCGCTTGTTCATCAATGGATACAATATTCTGCGACGCTGGACCCGTTTTCCAGCAGGTGCTGCTCCCCACCAATAGATGGAGCACCGTTCAAACAAAAAAAGAAAAAAAGAGTGTTTTTTCTTGTTTGTTTCATGTTCCCCAAGGTCAGCCTGCAGGACTCGAGTGTTTTTTTCTTGTAGTTTTATTTTCTCCAAGCAAATATGTATTTTCAAAGACTCGAGGGGCAGGTCCCACCGGCGAAGTCTTGCTAGAAGTGTGACGACGACGGACGCAATGTGGCCGTAGACCTTCCCGGATGTGTGCAGCCCACACTCTTTTCGAGATTTCGCTTTGCAAACATACTATGGGGCTCGCCACACAGGCTTTCGAAACGCGCAAAATCGAGGCTGTGTCTTCGCCACACAGCCTTTTGAAACCAGTTCTTTCGAAAAAGTTTCGAAAGGTGTCAGATGGGCCGGCGTTGAAAGTCCTTACGAAGAGATGAGCTCCTCCCGCCTGTCACGAGCCTTTCCTCGAAAGACCTCGAGTGGTCTTTTGAAAAGGCCCACCCGAAACGGTTGATCGGTCAGCCAAAAAAAAAAAGAAAAAAAGGGGCTATTCCAAGGGCGTTGCTCCACTACTCTCGACATGCGCAAACGACAAAAATTGTGGCGAACTATCTTTCCATGTTCTAGGCAAAGATTCAGACTCTCGTTTTTTAGCAATGAGCCAGGCCCGAATGTGCATTTATAGAAAGACCTTGGTGTTTCAAAAGTCTGTGTGGCGAGGGGGGGGTTCCTTTCGACGAGCAGACTTTTGAAAAATGCCTTCCTTTTACTTCCTTCCTTATTCCCAAGAATTAAGTGTGGACTGGGGTCTCAATCGAATTCCTGCTAATTCGTCCGATCGCTTTCTGGGTGTTCAAGTTTCATTGTCGGACTGTTCAAAGGCACAAGACACATTATTGGCTGATAAAGTTGCTGCTAGAATCACCAGTTGGGCATGAAACTTCAAGCTCTCTTTGTTTGGCCGTGCTCGAGTATTGTCTTCGGCAGCCTTTTCACTTCTGTGGTTCCCACTTTCCGTGCATCTACTGGGGGACTTTCCGTGCATCTACTTGGGGAAGGGGTCGACAGCAAGGACACAGGGAGGTTTGGGTCTTCTGGACCCGCTTCAGCAGAACCTTGGCCTCCTCTGTAAATGGGTCCCTTTGGCAGCCTTTGGCACCAGGTCCAAACTTTGGACTCAATTGGCTGAATATATCCTCACCAAAGAGTGGGGCCTTTCAAGACCTGCAGATGTCTGGCTTTGTTTCTTTATTCCCTCCTTTGCAGCAAGAAAACCGAAGTCGAAACTGTGGCGTAATGTACTGGATGCATGGCACAGGCTTTTCCCAGAAATCCTTCGTCCACCTGAGACTCGCCTAGAAGTGCTAAACCAGATCTTGTTCGAAAATCCTCTAATTATGTTAGATAACTCTCCCTTGAAGGCGGATGGTAGCAAAGGCTCTTTTGGTAAAGCATGGGTTGAGAGAGGTGTGGGATGACGAGCTAGAGTCCTGGATCCCACTGAACCGCCTTAAAAGAAAGCTTAATAGACTGCGGAATGTTGAAATAAACTACATTGCGGTTCAAAAGGCTATTCCAACCTATTGGATGACTCTTTTGCCTAAGTCGGAGGAGCATGGGCCGGGGACGTGGTTGCTCGATCCTCTGGACAGCCAGCTGATCTTACAGGTTTTGGGTCCGGATCTGCTGGGCGGAATAAAAGTTAAAACCTGGAGGAAGAAGACGGGTGACCCGTCAGGGGCCCTGTTCAAAGGAGTTGAGAAGACTGTGTCTTCCACAGTGGACTTAGTGGAATGCAGGGTATGAATGCCTCTGCGAAGCAGGATTCTGCCCGCCTTATTACAGATGATGATGCTACTGTCCGTATAGTACCACTTCTGTATGGCTGGCAAGCCGGATTGCAGCCTGATAAACAGACACCGGTAGTAATGTATAAACCAAAAATCGGTGTTCAGTTACTAAGGGCTAAAGTCAAGAAACAGCCTGTATCTACGGCAACAGAGAGGCTCGTTCAGGAGCCAGGTTTTGCACTAGGAGACATGGACCTCTTTGGATTTTGGAAGGCCCTTGGGTGGATGACGTCGCAAAAACAGGCTCGCCTGATGTGGCTCCAGCTCCTATTGGTAACTCCTTCAGCAACTTGGTTGGCCTCAAGAGGCATGGAAATCACCAAGCAATAGCACGGTGTAATTGGGGATGGGAAACGGCATCCCACATCTGGTTGTACTGCCCCTACTCCTTCCAGATATGGGAATGGTGGAGGAAACGTTGGAAAGTTGTCACAGATGGTAGTTTTCTATGGACTCAAGAGTGGCACCTGTACGGAAAAAGAAAATCTGCAGTAGACTTCCAAAGTGGTTGGGCCTATGTGGCCTTATCTTGTAGAGGAGCAATTATGGAAGGCATTTGGAAGTCTCGTAATCAAGCTACCTTCAAACAAGAGCATGTGATAAGCTCAGATCCGTACCTCGCGGCTTGCCGTATCCCTGAGGAAAAATCCCGCGGAAGCCCCGAAGTACGGACACGGACAGAAAGGGGGTTTTCCTTCTTTTTGCTTTTGTTTTCTTTTTGAAACGACTTTTTTTATTTTGTTTGGTTAATAACTCCCACGCGGGCGAATAGCGTCCGCGGTATGAAAAGCAAGAAACGGTTTTGGTTGGAACCTTTTTTTTTTTTTTTTTGAATTTGTGCGCGCGCGCCTAAGCTCCGACTTCTTCGCGCGTCTCGCACCCCCGTGTCTTGTTTTGCATCCCCCGCCATCTTCCCTTCTTGCTGCGCTCGTTTTCCCCATGCAGGACTCTTCGTCTTCCCCTCTGCCCAGTTCGATCCTTACTCCGCGAAGTGATTGGCCGCGTAGTTGGGATGCTCGGATAAATGTGGAGAGCGGGAAACCGCGCACCACTTGAACGGACACCCCAATCACGCAGGACCATGCCATCCCGCGGGTCCAACCCTCTAACTCCCCACCTCCCTCCTGTCCTGCTCATCTAAAACCTGCGCTGCCCGCACCTCGCGCTAACAACCCGCCGCCTCCCGCACTATAAATTCGCGCAACCCTCTCCTCTCTCTCTCTCTTTGATCTCCGCTGCAATGCTGCGCGAGCTATGCGCGAAGTCCACGGCGCCGAACAGGCTCGACGAGCCCAAGGACGGGCGGAGTGACGATGCAGGGTGGGCCCGCGGTAGTCTCGGGGCGACGCAGTCGGAGGTACTGAGCACTGGTGGGGATTGGACGCCGGCCGTGGCAGGGCCTTGTGGCTATGGTGGTCGGTGGTCTTGGGAAGTTTTGAGGGCGGCGCCTGGGGGCGGCCACTAATTGAGAATTTTTGTGTACAAGAAGGACTCGCTTTTATCTCCATTGTTGCTTTGTCTATGCATGACGTGTGTGTGAAGCCCCGAGTGATGGGAGCTGGTTGTGCACATGAGTGATGTCAACGGTCTATGGATGATTGGATGTCTTGTCAAGGGTTGTTGATTGCATGCATGTATGTGTGTATGTACTTATCTGGGCGGGGATGGGGGAACTGAATTGGAGGACCGTCTGCTTAGGAGTATGAGTGTGTTGATCCTGTTGTTCCCCTCCCCTCCGCGGCCTTTCCTGCGCACACGCGCAGTCTCGGTGTAACTCATTCTCTCTCTCTCCCTCGCCTTTCTTTTTGAACTGATAGTCATCGCTTTTGAAACTTCTCGTCCCTGCACCAGTAACGTCAACCACTGGCGTCCGCGCGCGCGATCGACGCCCCCGCAAGGGGAAGGGAGCTTAGATTTTGTCATCTTCTTCCGACAAACCCACCTTGAGAGAGAAGAGTTGCGCCGAGTGTTGTATGGCTGGCTCCCCGTCGACGGCGGCCCGCGAATAGCAATCAGAACCGAGCGAGAGGCCGGGCTCGAAACCCGCCTCCCACGATGGTGGAACCCGGAATTGGGGGTGAAAACGACGGTGATAACAACGCGGGGATGGCTAATCATCCCCTGTACTTTGTACCTCCTCCTTCCGAAGTTCCCATTTTCTCCGAAGTTGATACCGACCCTCGCACCTGGCTAGCTGCCTTGAAAGCCCAGGGCTGGTCGGACCAGTTGCTCCGAGAACGAATCCCCGGAAGGTTAGCCGGAACCGCTTTTGAGTGGTATGGACATAACCCCTTCACCAATTGGCTAGCCTTTCATAGGAAATTTCTTGACAGATTTGATCACATCGCACCAGGTCAATGCCTTTGTCTAATAAAGGAATACACGCAGCAGCCTCGGGAGACCTTGGCTAGATATGCGGAACGTTTTACGTACCTAGCCGAACGCTTCGGGGTGGACGAGAAAATGGTATGGACCGATTTCGTCAGAGGATTGTCAGATTCTCGTCTGCGGAAAAAGATCTGCAAGAAATGCAACCCTATAGAACATACCCTGACGGAGCTAATTCAGTACGCAATTAAGTACGGGAAAAAAAATTACGATGTGGGCCTGGACTCAGAATTCGACGAGGATGACCCTTCGGGGGTTCGATGCAATAGCTACTCCGCTACGGCACGAATGTTCGAAGATCGCTTCGGGTTGGGTCCGGGAAAAAAAGGCTTGGATCAGAAAGCTTGTTCCTTTACTTCGACCTCCCGTCGCTCTAGTCAAGCACTAGGAGGCCGGGGTGAGGAAGAAGTGTCCATGAAAGAGGTCGCGGCCCAATTAGTTACGGTAGTGCCCCCACTGACGGAGTTTGTTCAGGGCCTGCAGCGGCAACGCCTAGCCGCCGCACAACGGCAACACGCGGTTATGGCCGTCGGGGCCCCTATGATAAGACCGGTCGTGGCCGGGGCTGTCCCGCCCCTACGCTATTATAAATGTAATCAGCCAGGTCACCTTGGGAAAGATTGTCCGAAACCTCGAAGTCAGGGAGGGCCCGCTGGGCCTTCCCAAATCCCGTTGGCTGCTCCAACCGCTGCAGAACAGGGGAGGGTGGCCACGGTGATGGATACCGGGGCAACGGAAATGGTGACCCCTGCGGCCACCGAGATAGGGCCCGATGAATACATGGTTGCGGCGATGTTTGAACCCGGGACCATCGGAGTGATACGTCACGTCCAACGGATTACCGAGGAAAGCGACCTCGGGCCGTGGCGACCAGGGTTCGAAAACCTTGCGGCACCTGGTCTTGAATACAAGGATGGCCATATCGAATACACAAGGATGGCCATATCGACGTATTGGATGCCTTGAAGGCTTTGGATCTTCGGATCCCCGTGCCCATTCCCTATCTGCTAACAATTTCCGAAGCGGCTAACGAAAAGTTGATCGAACGATGCCTCAAGAACAGGCGCCGATTCGAGGAAAGTCGAAAGGGCAAAAAGACGGTCCTACGGGACCTACCCACAAACGAGGAGTCGCAGCCCTCGACCTCAAAGGTGCACGAAGCCGACCAGATAGGAATGATCTAGACCGTAGGCTCTGCCTCGGAAAAACCCGAGGTATTCGTCCGAGCCTATCCTATAACCTGGAAAAGCGTTGAGTGTGACTGCGAGGTCTGGGGAAATCCCTCGGCCGCCATCCTAGACTCGGGATCGTCAGCGATCGCCATTTCTTGGAGATTGACAAAACAGTTGGGAAGGGAAGGACAGGTTCAGCCCCTCCGACCGGATGAACTGTATATATCCGCTACGGAAGACAGTATTCATTGTAAAGGGCGAATAACGAACGTGCCTATATGGGTGGGGCGGGTGCATTGTTTGTGCGACGTAATCGTGCTGGATGCACAGGCGTACGATGTTCTGCTAGGCATTCCGTGGCAGGCGGCGGTCGGAGCGCGAATGCACTTTGATAGCTGTAAGGTGGTGCTCACGTCGGTCCACCCCAAACCCCAAACGATACCAATGAGACTGGCGGTGCGCATGCGCACCCAGCCGGCGCCCCGGCTCACCACGAAAGCCCATCAAATCAACATGATCCGACTCCTGTCACCAGACGAAAATGAACCCTCGACGGAAACTGACGAGACTGATGTACCCGACCGATATCCGATCCAAGTTCAGGATCGGTGGCGCTATTCTTGGCGGCGAGAACCACTGGAAATAGTTCGGAGCGAGTCCAATTGGTCGCACGTGTTCTCCCTCGTGGTGCAGGGGGAACCCCTGCTGAGGGTGTCCTGAATAGCTGACCTTTTGGAACCCCCTGCGTCCTTGTGTCTCAGGATGGACCCCCTACCTGGAAGATTTACTGAGCTTCGGGGGCTGTGCAATTTATCTTTTCGACCTCCACGGCCCCTACTTACGAATGAAAAAACCGCGATACTCTTGAAAGAGGGGGTGTTGTTTCAACCCCGAACAAGGGAATATCGGTGGGGACCGGGGGAACTGACTCAGGCCTTTCCGGTAGAACCCTCAGCGGAACTTGAACTGGACAGTGACAGTGACATGGAAAGTGAGCCGGTGAGTCCGGCGGACAGTCAACTCATTGCGAATGTCCTTTCGATGAACACCGACAACTCTTTGTTTGGGGCCTCGCCTGATGCCAGCGCGGCGGTCCCCACGGTTACGACGACGGTCTCCCTTCCTTGGGGAACCGTAGAAGTTCAGTTACCAGCCCGTGTTCCGGATGAATACAGACGCCTCCTTCTGGTGGTTATACGGGACTATCCTGAGGCCGTCAGTATTCAGGACCACGACATAGGGCTAACCCCTTTAATACAGCACGCGATTGATACCGGGGATCACGCCCCGATACATTGCCGACCGTACCGATATTCCTTTAAAGAAAGACAGCTGGCGTTGGAAAGGGTACGGGAATTCGAGCGGTTGGGGTGGGTTGAACCATCGCTGGGACCGTGGTCTTTTCCCGTGGTTCTCGTGCCAAAACAAAATGGTTCGGTCCGGGTATGTATCGACTACCGAAAATTGAACGTTATCACTACCAAAGATGTGTATCCCTTGCCGCGAATCGACGATTTGTTAGATGCTATCGGGGCCGCGCGAGTCTTTTCCAAGTTCGATATCCGACACGGTTTTCACCATGTCGCAGTCCGACCGGAGGACCGACCCAAAACCGCTTTTGTCCTATTTGAGGGCACGTGGCAATGAGTCCGATGTCCCATGGGAATTTGTAACGCCCCTGCAACGTTTTAGCGCGCCATGAATATGGCCTTCGCTGAGTTCGTTAACAAAACCCGACTAACCCAGCCCCTGATCAATTTCTGCGTGATTGTGTACATGGATGATATTTTGGTCTTTTCAAAAGCACACGAGTACCACTTGGAACACATTGAGTGGGTTTTGCATGCACTAAAGGATGTGGGGTTCAAAGTGGCCTTGGAGAAAAACGAGTTCTTCTTGTCGGAGATCTCATTCTTGGGATACATCGTGACAGTCGATGGACTAAAACCGGATCCGAGGAAGGTGGCAGCAGTTCAAGAAGCCCCGGCGCCGCTCACACTCACCCAGGTTCGGGCTTTTCTAGGGCTGGCATCCTATTACCGACGCTTCATCAAGGGGTTCGCCGGTATAGCGAAGCCCCTCACGAACCTGCTGAAGAAAGAGGAACAGTTGATCTGGACGCTGGAATGCGAAGCGGCGTTTCAGGCGTTGAAGGAGGCTCTGACATCTGCTCCTGTGTTGGCGCGTCCCGACCCGACAAGACCGTTCGCACTGTTCACCGACTGGCAGCCTCAGGCGATATCGACGGTTCTGACTCAGCACGGGGCAGACGGAAGGGAACACGTCATTGAGTATGTGTCCAAGACGCTGAGCCAGGCGCAGGCTAATTACGAAGCGTGCAAAGGCGAATGTCTGGTGGTGGTGTGGGGGATCCAACATTTCCGACCGTATCTTCACGGTCAGAAATTCATGCTGGTAACGGATCATCAGCCGCTGCTGTCCCTACGCAACAACACGGACTACACGGAGACGCTGGGCAGGTGGGCGGTGCGTCTGCAAGACTATGACTTCGACATCCGCCACCGTGCCACGCGGCAGCATGGTAACGTCGATGGATTGACGCGCCTCCTGCCGCCCAACAAGTGTCCCGCCAACGAGCGACTCATTCCGTGGAGGCCAAAAGTCGCGGCGACGAAACCGCACTACAGGGAGCTACACGTGCTGCGCAAGAACGACGCCTGAGTCCGGAATAGAGGTTTCGCCGGAGATGGCAGACGCTATCTCTTTGCCCTCATCCAACTCCCTCGCTCTCTCATCTAGTCCCTACTCGTCCTCTGAAACACATCTAAGTCCCTGTTTTTTTTGTACCTTGCCTATGGTCCCGGGCCAAGAAGGGTCACATCCATGAGGGCCCAGTTTTCTTTTGTGGGTGCAATGTAGTTGGTGTCAAGCGGTCAAGTCCCACGGACAATGCGTTAGGTACCGAAGTGAAAAGACGTGGGTCTGTCCCAACTGTAGAATGGACCAAGTCCCTACCGAGAAACGGTATCTGGATGCACGAACGGCCGACGGATTTGCGCCAAGTGTCCGCTGGACAAAAGTCTAGACGGACCTTCTGTTGCTATGGAGGCTGTCAGGCGACTCGCTGTCAGAACTTACCAAAGTCGAGCGGAGGAGAGTCACGGAGCGGGCACAGGACTATCGCTGGCAGGGACCGACGTTACAAAAATGAAAATTCGATGATGACGGAGGGTCTAGCTGGTTGACGATTCCGCACCCTTTCGCTAGGTTCGATTGGACACGAGCCGCTCATGAAGAGGATGCGGTCCATTTCGCGGTCAAGTACATGGAAAAAACCATCGAAAAGAACGGATGGTACTGGTCGGGAATTCGGGAAGATGTGAAATACACCGTTCAGAATTGCCCGGCCTGCGCGGCGGACAAGGCGCCGGTACAGATGCCTAGGACGATGGTGCCCACTCGTGTAGAGCGCCGCTTTCAGAGGGTTAGCATCGACACGACGGATATCAACGTTCCGAGAGGTCCTGTCGATCAGGGAGAGCTCAATGTTCTTTTAGTGGTCGTCGATCATTTTTCGAAATGGATCGAGGCGTACCCTATGACCAGCCGGAATTCGCAGGAAGTAGCTTGGTACGTAAATCGATTTTTGTGCATGCATCTAGACGTAGAAGAGGTACACATGGAACATGGGTCGGAATTTCAAGGCGAAGTAGAACGTCACCTAGTCAGGGCGGACACTAAGATTATCTACTCGCCGGGGCATTGGCCTCAAGCCAATGGCCTGGTAGAGAAGGCCAACTGAATGATTAAGACCGTTCTTAGACGGAATATCACTGCGGGAGATACCTGGCCCTGGCCGGTCATTGTCGACCACATCTTGGCCATCTATCGGGCTACCCCATACGGTAGTACTCGGGTGTCCCCCTTTCAACTGAGAACCAATAGTGTCTCTCGGGTGCAATTGTCCCCCTTAGTAGATACGGAAGTTAGAGCAACACGGGCCCAGAACCGAGATAAGGCCCGCCACTACATAGACTTAACGGTTAGGGCCTATCTCCCGTTAGCTCGCCGTCGACAGCAGGCCGTAGATCGGACACATCAACGGCAGATCCGTGACTACGAGAATCGACACGCGTCGGCGGGACCACTGCTACGCTATAAAGCTGAGGACTTGGTGCAGGTATGGAAATCTGCGTGCTCCTTTAAGATCCACCCACGCTACACAGGCATTTACGAGGTCACGGAAGTTGGCGCATAGGGACAGCACTCCGTGAAGACACGGCACGCTGCCACGCTCCGGCCCTTCCAGCCATCGCTAGGTCCCCTACGGACCCCCGCTCCTGCGAGATCACCCTCTCCTTCTTCATCCTCCTCCTCTTCCCGATCTGCCTCGTCCATTGGTGCTGAGAGTTTCAGGGAGCAGGATGAACCATCGCCAACCGGAGCATGAGCCCCTCGAGCATTTCCAAACGCCGCTTGCAGATCGCTTGTTGTGGCATCGGTTCAATGAGGAAAGACAGTTGCGGTACGACATTCAACAGGTGAACGTGCCAGCGCCCGGGGTTGCTGATTTGGTGGCGTACTCGTTGCTTTGCGATCGGCTGACATATGAGGGGGTGTACATGGACGTGACGCAGTTGCCTGGCCGGGAGACGACTCGAGTATTCATTGAGTTTCGCGCTCTCCAGGTGGCACCCAACTTCGTGCACAACGTCGCCACCTTTATCGGAGACTTGACGATCCTACCGCAGCCGAATCGGGAGCCGGCGCGAAGCTTTGTGTGCGAATACACGGTTGAAGCGGCCAGATCAGTGGCCAGATTGCAAGGTCAGGGGGGACACCGATTCACAGCCCACGAAGTGCTGCTGCGCAGGGCAGAGGACGGACCAATTGCGTTGGTGCCACAGCTCCCCGCGCTTCTTCCTCCCGCTGCTCCTCTCAACTTCCAAGCTATTCCCCCTGTCCCGTACTAAATGCCTCCCTTCTTCTCTTACACCACCCTTCCCTATCAGCTCACGGCGGGCCCTTATCCCATGCGCGAGTTCTCGGAGTATTTGGTGGAGCTCACTGACGTGGAGCCGCTGCCCTTCGCCGACGAAAACGCGTGGGAGTTGCACCGTGCGCTGTACAAGTCGGTGGCGCTGGGGATGTTCTGGTTCTTCGTGGATCACGAAGACCACTGCATCGGGGAGCACTTCGTCGTCTACTACGTCGTCACACGACCCAAGCCAGCGGAGAAGGAAGGGACGGTGGCGCTGTACCCATTCGCCCAGCTCCAGACGATCGATCCGGGAGTGTTGGAGCTCATAGATCTTGAGCTCCTCTCCATTGCGCAAGTGATCGCGAGCGAGGAGGAGAGATCCAACCATGATTGCGGACGGCGATGGCCCTGCGGAGAACGTACAACGCGGTCGTCATCCCGGATTACATTGCGCAGCGCGCGGAGAGGTTGAAGGACTTTCCAGAGGAAAAGCCGTTGCGGCCTCCCTCGTCGTATCCTCGACCGCTGCCACCGAAGGCCCCCAAGAAGACGCCAATGAGGAAGATGCGCCGACGACTCCCGCGGCGATGGCCGCTTTTCTTCCGCCTATTCCGCCCCCTCTCAATCCCGACATAGATCACTTCCTCTGATCACCCCCGTCTACCTCTCCTCAGTTCGCTCCTTCTCCTTCTCTTCATCGTCTTCTTCTCCTATCTCCAAAGTTCGCGCGTCGAGACGCGGTGTGTATAAAAAAAAAAATATAAAAAAAAATTGAGAACTACTTACCGATCGGGCCAGCTGACGATGAAGGGGCCACCCGATCGGATGTATACTATGGGAGGAGGCGATGGAGGATGCAGTATGCATCCACGTAGATTAGGAAGATGATCGGGCCATCTAACGATGAAGAGGCCGCCCGATCATCCAGGATCAATGACATCAGCAGTCGGAAAACTGTTAATTTTTCAGAACCCCCTGCGTATTACATATGTGATAAGCTCAGATCCGTACCGCGCGGCTTGCCGTATCCCTAAAGAAAAATCCCGCGGAAGCCCCGAAGTAGGACACGGACAGAAAGGGTTTTTTCCTTCTTTTTGCTTTTGTTTTCTTTTTGAAACGGCTTTTTCATTTTGTTTGGTTAATAACTCCAGCGCGGGCGAATAGCGGTCGCGGTATGAAAAGCAAGAAACGGTTTTGGTTGGAACCTTTTTTTTTTTTTTTTTGAATTTGTGCGCGCGCGCCTAAGCTCCGACTTCTTCGCGCGTCTCGCACCCCCGTGTCTTGTTTTGCATCCCCCGCCATCTTCCCTTCTTGCTGCGCTCGTTTTCCCCATGCAGGACTCTTCGTCCTCCCCTCGGCCCAGTTCGATCCTTACTCCGCGAAGTGATTGGCCACGTAGTTGCGATGCTCGGATCAATGTGGAGAGTGGGAAACCGCGCACCACTTGAACGGACACCCCAATCACGCAGGACCATGCTATCCCGCGGGTCCAACCCTCTAACTCCCCACCTCCCTCCTATCCTGCTCATCTACAACCTACGCTGCCCGCACCTCGCGGTGACAACTCGCCGCCTCCCGCGCTATAAATTCGCGCAACCCTCTCCTCTCTCTCTCTCTTTGATCTCGGCTGCAATGCTGCGCGAGCTATGCGCAAAGTCCG
Source organism: Chara braunii (assembly GCA_003427395.1). Classification (NCBI taxonomy): domain Eukaryota; kingdom Viridiplantae; phylum Streptophyta; class Charophyceae; order Charales; family Characeae; genus Chara; species Chara braunii. Next base: position 32,700 of record BFEA01001236.1, read on the forward strand.
CAGCGCCGGAAAGGCTAGACGAGCCCAAGGACGGGCGGAGTGATGACACGGGTTGGGCCCGCGGTAGTCTCGGGGCGACGCAGTCGGAGGTACTGAGCAGTGGTGGGGATTGGACGCTGGCCGCGGCAGGGCCTTGTGGCTATGGTGGTCGGTGGTCTTGGGAAGTGAGGGCAGCGCCTGGGGGTGGCCGCAAATTGAGAATTTTTGTGTACAAGGACTCGCTTTTATCTCCATTGTTGCTTTGTCTATGCATGACGTGTATGTGAAGCCCCGAGTGATGGGAGCTGGTTGTGCACATGAGTGATGTCGACAGTCTATGGATGATTGGATGTCCTGACAAGGGTTGTTGATTGCATGCATGTATGTGTGTATGTACTTATCCGGGCGGGGACGGGGGAACTGAACTGGAGGACCGTCTGCTTAGGAGTATGAGTGTGTTGATCCTGTTGTTCCCCTCCCCTCCGCGGCCTTTCCTGCGCGCACGTGCAGTCTCGGTGTAACTCATTCTCTCTCTCTCCCTCGCCTTTCTTTTTGAACTGATAGTCATCGCTTTTGGAACTTCTCGTCACTGCACCGGTGACGTCAACCGTCGGCGTCCGCGTGTGCGGTCGACGCCCCCGCAAGGGGAAGGGAGCTTAGATTTTGTCATCTTCTTCCGACGAACCCACCTTGAGAGAGAAGAGTTGCGTCGAGTGTTGTATGGAGTCGGTGTTGGTTCGGATGACCGGGAGCGCGGGATTTTGCCCGTGTTCATCGCTCACCCCCGATCGTCTCATCTCGCTACCGACCTTCCCCATTGCAGATGACGACAGCGTCTACTGGGATGCGGATGTACGGCGCGCGCTGAGACGGACGGAGCAAGTGTGTTGGCGAGACCCGCCCCGGGCGTGTAATGTAGGGGGGAACGGGTTTGTCTTGATAGATCGCTTTGATTCCCCGACTCTAATATTGCCTTTTATGGGTTTGACGGTGTTGCCCTGGTCGGCCGCTCACGCCGTGTGGCGGCCGCAGTTTGATTGTCGCTGGTGTCACCAGGGGGACTCTTGTTCTTGGCGACGCTTGGTCCTGGGTTACGAGGGAGCGACACGTTTCCCCGAGCTCTCCCGTAATGCGGGGGCGCTGCCCGCGCAATTTCGAATCCGGATGCCGGCGAGTCCTCCCGCCGTTTCACCCTCTCGGAAACTTCCGAGCGGACTTTGCGAGTCCGACGCCGAGGCTTGAAGGCCTCGAACCAACCACTTCTACAGCAAAAAACCGACGGTCCGGTCACTTCATGAGGCCGATGACGAGGCCTGAACGCTTCGAACTCACTACCTATCCCTCAAGCGCATGACGGTCGGAGTTTCTGCCTTCCGCCGCCATGGCCCTCTCCTTTTGATGCCTTTTTCCGTCCTGATGCACGACGGCAATTCGTTTTTGTGGAAACCCTTCTGATTTTATCGTTTCGGAGTGATCCGACCCCCACGGGACTTCGCGACGACAGTTCGACTCCGGGGTAACCTCTGGCACGAAACGAGAGCCTCCCGTTCCGTCCGGGAGACTCAACCCCAACGGCCAAAAATCCTCGGCCACGCCCCTCCTAGAACTCTGATCGGTGACCCAGTACGGGAAGCTGCGAGGGGGCGTGAGGTTGCGTATCACAAGCCGGCCTCCTCTCACAGTCAGGCAGCGACGATTAAAAGGTTGATAAGACAGACTATATGTGCTGATTGGCAGGCTTCCAGGAGACAGGCTAGGAAGAATAGGCATTGGTTTTCCCAGACGTGGGCAAGAGGTGTCGACTGGTCCTCAATTGCAGTGGACGGGAAGATGAAGATAGCAGAATGGCTACATTCATAGGGCCGCTTATTAGGCCCGACTCACGAAGAAGGAAACTCCTAGGTATCAGTTTTGTAGATGACCTTGTGCGGATTTGATAGTTATAAGGGAATGGTTTTGTGTTTTAGTTACGATCTGTAGTGTTTAAATGAGCGGTGGTGGAATTATTTGGCAGGTTTAGCTTATTCTCTGTAGGTGTTGGTAGTAACATGGAATTTTTTATTAGTTTTTGCTTCATCTTTTAGATGACTGGTTGTTGTGTTCTGTTCTGGTTCTCGGATCCCTGGATGGGTCTCGTAAAAAGGGAAGCTGGGTAATGCTCCCAGACTAATATTTTCACTGTGTTCCRGGTAGACTGTGAGGACCCCGGCCTCAAGGTACTCTAGTTTTTTAATCATGAGCCTTGGGCACCGGGCCCGTGTTTAAAATAAAAAGAGAGGGACAAAAAAAAAAAAAAAAAAAAAAAAAAAAAAAAGCCTTCGTTCGAAAGCCTGTGTGGCGAGCCCCTATGTAGATCAATGACAGTGGAAACAAAGAAATAAACCCCCATTTACGTGCACGCTGTCCACGGGCGGAAAGTCTCATTTTTATGCTTTTGAAAAGGGGGGGGGTGATTTTGCCACTTCGTATTTTTCGGAAACGTCCTCCAAGAAAGAAATGGAAATAGACAACGACAACATCTTCCAAGAAAACGGGTGTCAGAGGCACTGGGCTCGTATGGATCACAACATCTTCCATTCAGGAAACTACCACAGCAAGCACTGGGCTCGAATAAAAAAAAAAAAAAAAAAAAAAAAAAAAGGACACTGGACGCATGGCCGTTATATTCTCTCTGCACTGTCAGAGGCGTATCCTTTTGTTTTTTTTTTCACAATAGATACAAAAGAAAATCGTCCGAGNAAAAAAAAAAAAAAAAAAAAAAAAAAAGCACTGGACGCATGGCCGTTATATTCTCTCTGCACTGTCAGAGGCGTATCCTTTTGTTTTTTTTTTCACAATAGATACAAAAGAAAATCGTCCGAGAAAACATGTATCATTCCTTTTCCCGATTTATCCACCAATGAAGCCGCGTCACACAAGTAGCAAAACTTCGCTGGTGGGACCTAGCCCCAGGGGCGAGGTCCCATTAGCAGTCGGATAGGAGTGTGGCCTATCCAGTGTGACACTGAGTGGCAGCGGCCAGACAGGTTCATTACAAATTTCTGGCCTGAGAAAACAGGAGAAAGGCAAAAAAAAAAAAAGGAAACAGAGACCTCCCACCGGAAATAACCGCAGAGTGCTTCCCAGCCATCAGATCACAAATGATCTGATGGTGGTGGTTGCAACAACAATGAACAAAGTAAAAAATGTGGAATAAACTTGACTTCTGTCAGCACTGATCCTGACACCCTCCATATACTCCGTGATTGAAGGAGGGCTCCACCCAATGAGATAATTGCACAACAGCAAGTAAAATACTGAAAATCTTCTATCCAGTGGGCCTAAGGCCAACCCCACCCTCCTCTGGCAGGAAGCTTTCTTTGCACGGGCATGCCCAGTGTCAAGGAGAGGAGGAGGGGAACGAAGATCTCCTTACTTTTTCGGGTAATACATGTAAAATATTGACCGTGGGATCACGGGTAATGCACGGCAGGATTTGGGTCGCTCAACCGCCCCACAAACTCGTTTCTACCCTATCCCGTTGCTAGTGGGACCTCACCCCAGGGTCCAAGCCCCACTACCGGAGGTGAAGGTTTTGGTCTGCCCTATGCCGCACGCACGCACGGGGTGTGACATTCGATCCAGCCGTGGACTGCATAAGATGGCAAGGAGAGGAAATACAGTCAGCTCAGTATTTGAAACAAAAGCGGATGCAGCATGTTTTGAGTTCGCAAAGGCAGAAGAAACACTGTCAGGCAGTAGGCAACTTTGTCATGGCCTGAGTTCGAAAAGGCGGTTGTAACTCAGGCCGGCAGTGGTGTCAGGGTGGCGGTTTCGTTAAGGCAGTCGTGTTTTTTTTTTTTTTTTTCCGGCGTAAGTTTTTTGTCTTTGTTTTTTTTTTTTGCACGGCCGAGATGTCCGAGTGGCCACGGCCGCGATGTCTAGGCCACGCCCATGGCTGGCCATGGCCGTGATGGGCCACAGTCGCAAAACAAACAAACAAACAAACAAACAAACAAACAAACAAACAAACAAACAAACAAGCAAATTATTTTTTTTTAAACACAGACAACCGCCTTTACGAAACCGCCACCTTGACACCACTGCCGGCCTGAGTTACAACCGCCTTTTCAAACTCAGGCCATGACAAAGTTGCCTACTGCCTGTTGTTTCTGCCCATTACAAACTCCCATGTGACATAAACGCTGCCATTCATTGGTGAACCGTCTTTTTTCTTTGGCCAGCGGCGACCTCGCATGGTGTGGGGTATGCAAGGAACGGAACCTCAAGGCTCTACAGAAGGCATGTGCATACTCAGGCTGTCACCCCAGCAGGAAAATGCTGTCTCTGGACTGATTTATGCAGAGGAGGATTGTGCCAGATCTTGCAGAGCGCCATATCCTGTCATTGCGCTTTGGGGGTGGCATTGAGTCGACCCGGCAAATCCCTCACCCTCCAACTGCCAGGGTAGGCTGCACACGATTTTCTTTTTCTTTTTCCTTCTAGTCCAACCGCCGCGCTGTGCGCAAGGAACCAAAACTTTTTCATGCGGTGGTGGGACTTGGTCCCAGGCTTCAAGTGTGCTTGGCCGAGCACTCATAGCACTCTGGTTTTGTATTTATTTTTTCTCAAAATTCAAAATTCAGTACTTCTTTGGAGCAGAAGGCCAGGGACCATGACATTACTCCCGGTTAGAAAATTACTGGAAGCATCATCCAGTTTACCTTATAGGCTGAAAGCCTGCAGGATCATTCACCTTAGCTTACAGGCTGAAAGCCTGCAGGTCTTTTACTGCAGCCCTCGCAGCTTTGTGGCTGCTTTCCTACAACACCCTACTACCCTGGATTTTCAAGAGCTGTCAGGCACAAAAAAATAAAAATAAAAAAAATTAACAGATACTTTTTCCCTCATTTAATAACCACAAACTAGGAGAGTCGCTCTTTCAAGAGTGCTGTGTGGGCATGGGTCAAAAACTCTTGAGAATGAAACTTATAACTGCTCTTGAAGCCTTTCATGGTTTCAAGAGGGGCGTGGAGAGCCCCTAAGGCTCCTTTGGACTCAACTTGCACCCTGGAAGGCTGCTAGTTGGTACCCGCTGAACGTTCGTGTTGAACAGTTCCACACCAGCTATTTACAACACCCCCCCCCGGTCGGCAAGCAGCAAACAGCGCGCTGCAAAGCTATTTGCCCCCCTCCCCGGCACGCCGTGGCTGCTGGTGCCTGCAGACGTGGCAATCTCCACTGCCACGTGGACACCTGTTGAAGACCCCCCTGGCTAGGGGGCTGCGCCACAGACATATATATATATATATTTTTTTACTACTCTTCACTGTTGCAACAGCAGTTTGGCAACAGCTCAAGATCACCCCCTGGCTTGGGGGCTGTGTGACTGTAGCAGCAGGGTGGCTGATCAAGATCTCAGCCAACCCTAGATCATCATCACCTCCTTTTTGTTTTGCTGTGGCATCAGGCCATCAGCATTTTGAAGGCCAAGATCCTGTGGATGTTGGTAGAAATCTGCTCTTGGCCACCCAAGAGCCTGGTATCACCTTCTACCACTGACCTACTACCCCCCCTACCTCTTTCTCTTCCCCCCTCATCACCTAATCATCTTCTTTTCTACCCGTACCTCCCTCTCCACCCATCTTCCACAACCTTTTTCTCTCCTCTCCTTCCCACTCACCATTTCTCACTAATCTCATCTACCCCTCTCCACCTTTTTCATATCCTTCTCTCCCATTCTACCACCCTCTTCTCCTCCTTCCCTCCCCCAACTACAATCCCATCATCTCCCCCATCCCCCACCTTGCCTTTTTCTTTCTCTTCTCACTTCTTTTTCTCTTCCTTCATCACTTTTTCATCCCCCCCCAACACCCAACTCCGAATTTTTCTGTTTTTTTTCTTCTTTTCTCTTTCTCTTTGATGTAAAATTTTTCTTTTCCTTTAAAAATCTGAATCATCTTATTTCCTACCTCTTTTCTTATTCTCTGATTTTTTTTATTTTTTTTTTATTTTTTTTTTTATTGTGAAAATTTGAAATTTTCTGCGGCACCTCTATATCTTGCTAGGACTTAGTCTTTCTTTGTTGTCGGCGCACATTTTGACCCCTTGGGGGTAGCAAAGCGCTGGCCAAATTTTTCCATTCTACTTAGTCTTTTTCTTGACGGCGCACTTCGACCCCATGGGGGTAACGAAATGCTGCCGAAAATTCAAAAAAAATAAATATTCTCTTTCTCCTCACTCTTTACATTTTATTTATTTATTTATTTCTAATTTTTATTTTATTTATTATTTATTATTTTATTTTATCCTTATCTCGAAAATCCACTGTTTATTCTGTTTTCTTTCCTTCATAGTCATTATTTTATTTTCTTGATTAGGTCACCGCTACCTTCCCCTAACCACCGAAACTCTGGTTAGGGTTTCCCTAGGGTTTTTCTAGGGTTTAGGGTTCTCCTAAACCCCCTACCCTCCCGCATCCTCCCGCCGAGCACCCTGGACCCGAACGGCTCCTCCCCCTTCGAACGATTTGGCGCATTCTTCTCACGCGCGACCCGCCAAATCCGGTGTGAGCCGACTCACACATACTCACTCCGCTCCCGCGGTCCCCTTCCTCTTACCGGCGGGCCCCTCTCCCCAYACACCCCCGTGAGCTCTACCTCCCTTTCCCTTCCGACCATGGAAGGGAGTTCCTTTGAGGAGATCATCGCGGCGCCGTCCACCTCCCAGGTGAGCGTTCAGCCAGCGGGTCAAGGTCAGGCCCATACGGACACGATGGACCTTCATGCCACCCTCGTAGCGATCCAGGCGCAACTTAGTACGCTTGGACCGTTGCAAGCGCAAATCAATGCGCTTGCCCTTGACGTCAACCGCCTCAAGGGCTCTCCTCATCACTCTCCCCACCGCTCTCATACCTCATCCCCTACCGGCTCCGAGTCCGGCTCCCCACGACTCCAGAGTCGGAGACATCGTGGTTCCCCCTCCTCTGCGGGACAGACCCAACACTCCCCCGCAGCAATGGCGAGTGCTGCTGCCGCTCAGACCACCCCGTCTATTGCGGCAGTTCTCGCGGCCACGGCCGCCCCTACCGTCTCTACTACTGCCGTAGGTGTTGCGGTCCAGCAACCGCCTTCTGGCCCAACAATTTCATCGACCTACACCGGTGTTGCTTCCCAGCTTCCTGCACTGGTCGCGGCAATACGGCTCCGCCCTCTTCTTCCTGCCTTCGTCCCCCCGCCCCCACAGCAGGGTACCGCCCAGGCTGGGATTCCTACTCCCACTGGGAGACCTGCTCCGCCCCCTCCACCTCCGACCCCGCTCACCCAGCGACTGGCCACTTTACAGGCCACCATTGCGCAGGCTCAGGCAGAGATTCTCGCTCTGAGACAGCCTCACCCATCACAGGCTGCACACCCTTCTTCCTCTACCACCCCTTCGGTCCCCATGATGCAGGCTCGTTTCCCTCGACCTGATCCTCAGCCTCTTCCCTCCTTCCTGGCTATTCCAGGACAGCTGACCATGACCGTTGCCTCCTCGTCTACTGGCCCATCCGCCAACGGCCACGGCCCACAGCCTTCCCCCACCTCTGCTCCTGCAGCGACCTCGACTTACGCTGCCGCAGTGCACTCGCCTCGATCTCTCTCCCCCCGCCATAAGCATAGTGGACATCCTCTTGTGCGCACCACGGACATTCCCGAGTATGATGGGACATCCCGTGTCTCTCGCTAGTTGCAAATAACAACGCGCACACTCTCTATGACGACCACCCGTCAGGAGTTGTGGTGCGATGTGCTCGCAACCAAATTGCGAGGTAGCCCTTCCACTGCGTGGGAGGATCATTATACCCAGCGCCTCCGCGTGGGTGAGATCCCCACTCTAGCCGACTTCGCGGCCTTCCTTCGGGACCGTTTAGGCGCTCGTCATGACGCCACCGACGCCTTAGACCGCGTCACCGAGACCAGATGGTCCGAGTCCTCTGTACCGGCCGACCTGGAGCGTCACATCCGGGTGTTTCATTACGCTCGCCTTGTTTGAGACGAGACGTTCCTACCGGAGGTCACACTCACCGACCGATTCCTTGTCAGCCTGGCGACTGACTACCGCCTAGAGCTATGGAGGCGATCATTCCCTTCCGCGGAGCAGGCATACGAGGCTGCGCGTCAGTACCAGAGGATGTGCAGTCGCTTCTCCGTCGCCCCATCCTCTTCGCGGCCAGCCGCCACCTCCCAGTCTCGGGGTACCACCCGAGGCCGCTTCTCGTTTGCTGGTCGTTTTCGTCGCCCGGCTCGACCTGGGGCGCCATTCTCTCGGCACTACAGTTCTCTTGAGTATGGGGAGGACGCCTCAGCCGAGCTCGATCCTACCATTGGGGACGCCCCCGAGGACATCGAGCTTCGGGACGTCATCTAGTACCACTTGGATGACGACACTGTCCCAATGACCGAGCGCCTGCAGATTCTCATGTGTGTCATGGGTCGTGCAAGCAGTCGGGTTGCACAGGCTGGCGCCCGCACACCCACAGTTCCTCAGATAGACCTCCCGCAGGGTTTTGTCCCTCCTCGCGGAGCTCTGTCCCCCGAGGAGCGTGCCGCCTTCGAGGCCCGACGCGGCTGCCTTCGTTGCCGCTAGGATGGACACACCTCTTCACGGTGTCCATACCACACCGCCCTCGATCGGTACTACGCTGATATTTCTCATCAGCGCCGATCTCAGTCCCCCCCCGTCCCCGCCCGGCCAGCCCCACCCAGCTAGCCACGGTGCAGTGTACCTCTGAGGCCTCGCTCGTAGCCGGCTTCCCGACCAACGAGTCGCATTTTGCCCCTTTGGCTACCCCACCAGAGGATCCTCAGGACATGACATATGCAGTTCTCTCTGCCCCGTCGTCTGTCGAGGTATCGTCTGCCTCCCAGCAGACCGCCGCATCTAGCGCTTCTCCCCCGAGACTTCCGACACGTCACGCCATTCGCACAGCCCGTTGTRGCGCTCAGCTGGCGGCTCGCGATGACGTTGTGTCATCTCTCCTTGACTTGAGCATTCTGCAGGCTCGTCAGGAGCGACTCACGAGACACATCAACGTCCTGCGTCGTCTTCTCGCTCTGCTCTCTGACCCTGATAGCACCCTACCCATCATCCCTATTCGCCTAGGGACATCTACGAGGGTGTACCGCGCTCTATGGGACTCTGGCTCGCAGAGAGATTTCATTCACCCTCGAGTGGTTGAGCAAGCTCGCCTAGCTACCTCTGGGTCTCGCTCTCCTATCTCCGTTACTCTTGGAGATAAGAAGACGCAGCGCTTCTTCGATCAGACGGTCCCCAACCTCCACTTCTCCCTCACCCTCCAGCCATCGGATAGTACCCAGACGCCCAGGCGCTACCATTCCTCCGCATACTTCGACGTGCTGGAGACTGGGTACGACTTTATCCTTGGCACTCCTTGGTCTCGCCGGTTCCGTGGCATTGAGGCCGAATGGGTGACCGAGACACTCGATCTCAAAACGAAGTGTGGTCAGACTCATCGCGTCCTGTTCATTGGAACCACGGGCGACACCCCGCCCGACCTACCTCCACAGGACCCTCGTCCCTTAGGGTCCCACCCCGACATCGCGTTCACTTTCCCTCGTCAGTTTGCTCACTTCATATGACAGGAGGACGTCACGTTCTACTCAGTGAACGTCATGGATCTTCTTCGCTATGATCCACTTTGTCTCGAGGTTGAGCTCATCTCTCTAGAGCCCGATCCCCCTGACCCTTCCTCCATCTTCGCGGCTCCTATCTCTACGTCCACCCGTCAGCCTGCGGATACCCCCTCCACGTCCCAGGCCTCTGCGCCGTCGACTGTCGTGTCCACACATACGTCTCGTGCCGACGCAGACGCTGAGGAACTCACACGGTTCACGGCAGACTTAGAGTCGGCCGTTCGCGACCTGATTCGAGAGTACCGCGACGTCTTTCCCCCGTATTTCTCATACAGCGGGATTTCCCCGATGTGCGGTGCTGAGCATTCTATTCAGCTCGTGCCTTACTATCGTGTTCACCATCAGGCACAGTACCGACTCCCGATCCGAAACTCGGAGGTGACGGAAGTCAAGCCTCAGCTTGAGGAGCTCCTTCGACTGGGTTTCATAAAACCCAGTAACTCCGCTTGGGGTGCACCTGTCCTCTTTGCTCCCAAAGCGGACGAAACTCTCCGCCTCTGCATCGACTACCGCGGCCTTAACCGTTACACCTATGTATCCCCCGCGGTCATGACCGCGGGGTCAATCTCGGCCAGCGGTCGGGATCCCGACCGCTGAGATCGGCCCCTGAGGTTCATGCGGCCGAGAATTTCAAACATTAAAAAAAAAAAAAAAAATGGACCAAAAAAAAAAAAAAAAAAAGGGGTTGTAGGGTTTGCAGAGACCTACAATGCGAAAATTTTTGTTTTCGTTTAAAAAGTGTTTTCTTATTTAAAAAAAATAGAAAATAAAAGATTACGTATTTCAATTAAAAAAAACGTAATAAAAAAGGAAAATTTTAATTTTTCGTGTGTGTGTGTGTGTGTGCTTGATTGGTGGGGAAGGGGTCTGGGGAAGGGCGACCCCTTCCCCACCCATCAATCAATCGATCAATCAATCAATCAATCAATCAATCAATCAATCAATCAATCAAAATAAAAAGAAAAAAGAAAAAAACAAAAATGCGTGTGTGTGTGTGTGTGTGTGTGTGTGTGTGTGTGTGTGTGTGTGT
>BFEA01001237.1:18783-29258 GCA_003427395.1 Chara braunii
GGCGTGGGTTTGGGTTACTAGTGGGCGTTACTAGTAACCCAAACCCACGCCAAACCCACGCCAAACCCACGCCAACTAGTAACACAAACGCGCGCCCACTAGTAACCCAAACCCACACCAAGTAGTAACCCAAACCCACGCCCACTAGTAACTCAAAGCCCCGCCCACTAGTAACCCAAACCCACGCCCACTAGTAACCCAAACCCATGGGTTACTAGTGGGCGAGGGTTTGGGTTACTTGTAACGCCCACTAGTAAACCAGACCCACGCCCACTAGTAACCCATCGGTTTGGCGTGGGTTTGGCGTGGGTTTGGGTTACTAGTGGCCGAAGGTTTGGAAACCCACACAAAACCCACGCCAAAACCACGCCAAACCCATGCCAAACCCCAGCAAACCCACACCAAACCCATGGCAAACCCACGCCAAACCCAAGCCAAAACCACCCCAAACCCACGCCAAACCCATGCCCAGAAGTAACCCAAACCCAAACCAATCCAAAACCACGCCAAACACAAGCGAAAACCACACCAAACCCACTAGTAACGCCCACTAGTAACCCAAATTCACGCCAAACCCACGCCAAACCCACGCCAAACCCACGCCAAACCCGCTAGTAACCCAAGCCCACCCCCCCTAGTAACCCAAACCCACGCCCACTAGTAACCCAAACCCACGCCCACTATTAACCCAAACCCACGCCAAACCCACACCAAACCCACGCCAAAGCCTTGCCAAACCCATGGGTTACTAGTGGGCGTTACTAGGAACCCAAACCCACGCCCACTAGTAAACCAAACCCACGCCAAACCCATGGGTTACTAGTGGGCGTGGGTTTGGGTTACTAGTGGGCGTGGATTTGGCGTGGGTTTGGGTTACTAGTGGGCGTTACTAGTAACCCAGACCCACGCCAACTAGTAACACAAACCCACGCCCACTAGTAACCCAAACCCACGCCCACTAGTAACCCAAACCCAAGGGTTAGTAGTGGGCGTGGGTTTGGGTTACCAGTGGGCAATACTAGTAACCCCAACCCACGCACAACCCACACCAAACCCACGCAAACTAGTAAACCAAACCCACGCCCAGTAGTAACCCAAACCCACGCCCACTAGTAACCCTAACCCATGGGCTACTAGTGGGTGTGGGTTTTGGTAACTAGTAACCCATGGGTTTGGCGTGGGATTGGCGTGGGTTTCGGTTACTAGTGGGCATGGGCTTGGAAACCCACGCCAAACCCACGCCCACTAGTAACCCATGGGTTTCGGTTTAGCGTGGGTTTTGCGTGTGTTTCCAAACGCACGCCCACTAGTAACCCAAACCCACGCCAAGCCCACGCCCAAGCCTTGGGTTAGTAGTGGGCGTGGGGTTGGGTTACTAGTGGGCGTTCCTACTAACCCAAACCCACGCCCACTAGTAACCCATGGGTTAGGGTTACAAGTGGGCGTGGGTTGGGTTACCAGTGGGTGTGGGCTTGCGTTACTAGTGGGCGTGGGTTTGGGTTTCTACTTGGCGTGGGTTTGGGTTACTAGTGGGCGTGGGTTTGGGTTACTAGTTTGCGTGGGTTTGGCGTGGGTTTGGCGTGGGTTGGGGTTACTAGTAATGCCCACTGGTAACCCAAACCCACGCCAAACCCACGCCCACTAGCAACCCAAACCCAGGCCCACTACTAACCCATGGGTTTGGGTTACTAGTAACGCCCACTAAAAACCCAAACCCACACCCACTAGTAACCCAAACCCCCGACCACTAGTGGGTTTGGTGTGGGTTTAAGTTACTAGTGGGCGTGGGTTTGGCGTGGGTTTGGTGTGGGTTTGGTGTGGGTTTGGATACTAGTGGGTGTTGGTTTGGGGTACTAGCGGGAATGGGTTTGGCTTACTAGTGGGCGTTACTAGTAACCCAAACCCATGGGTTAGTACTGGGCGTGGATTTGGGTTGCTAGTGGGCGTGGGTTTGGCGTGGGTTTGGGTTACCAGTGGGCGTTACTAGTAACCCCAACCCACGCCAAACCCACGCCAAACCCACGCAAACTAGTAACACAAACCCACGCCCACTAGTAACCCAAACCCACGCCAACTAGAAACCCAAACCCATGCCAACGAGTGAACGTTACTAACCCAAACCCATGCCAAACCCACACCAAACCCATACGAAACCCACGCCCACAAGTAACACAAACCCAAACCAAGCCAAAACCACGCCAAACCCAACCCAAAACCACACCAAACTCACTAGTAACGTGCTCTAGTAACACAAACCCACGCCAAACCCACACCAAACCCACGCTAAGCCCACGCCAAACCAGCTTGTAACCCAAACCCACCCCCGCTAGTAACCCAAACCCACGCCCACTAGTAACCCAAACTCACACCCATTAGTAACCCAAACCCACGCCAAACCCACGCCAAACCCATGACTTACTATTGGGCATTACTAGTAACCCAAACCCACGCCCACTCGCAACCCAAGCCCACGCCCACTACTAACCCAAACCCACGCCCACCAGTTACCCAAACCCACGCCCACTAGCAACCCAAACCCACGCCCACTACTAACCCAAACCCACGCCCACTAGTAACCCAAACCCACGCCCACTAGTAACCCAAAACCCAAACCCACGCCAAACCCATGGGTAACTAGTGGCCGTGGGCTTGCGTTAGTAGTGGGCGTGGGTTTGGGTTACTAGTAATGCCCACTAGTAAACCAAACCCACGCCCAATAGAAACCCATGGGTCTGGCGTGGGTTTCGCGTGGGTTTAAGTTGCTAGTGGGCATGGGTTTGGAAACCCATGCCAAACCCACGCCCACTAGTAACCCATGGGTTTGGGTTTGGCGTGGGTTTTGCGTGGGTTTGGGTTACTAGTGGGCGTGGGTTTGGGTTACTAGTGGGCGTTACTAGTAACCCAAACCCACGCCCACTAGTAACCCATGGGTTTGGGTTACTAGTCGGCGTGGGTTTGGGCTACTAGTGGGCGTGGGTTTGGGTTACTAGTGGGTGTGGGTTTGGGTTACTAGTGGTCGTAGGTTTGGGTTACTTGTGGGTGTGGGTTTGGGTAACAAGTTTGCATGGGTTTGGCGTGCGTTTGGTGTGAGTTTGGCCTGGGTTTGGATTACTAGTAACGCCCACTGGTAACCCAAACCCACGCCAAACCCGCGCCCACTACTTACCCATGGGTTAGGATTACTGGTAACGCCCACTAGAAACCCAAACCCACGCCCACTAGTAACCCAAACCCACGCCCACTTGTAACCCATGGTGTGGGTTTGGTGTGGGTCTGGGTTACTAGTGGGCGTGGGTTTGGCGTGGTTTTGGTGTGGGTTTGGAGTGGGTTTGGAGTGGGTTTGACGTGGGTTTGGCGTCGGTTTGGTGTGGGTTGGGGTTACTAGTGGGCGTGGGTTACTAGTGAGCGTGGGTTTGGGTTACTAGCGGGCGTGGGTTTGGGTTACTAGTGCGCGTTACTAGTAACCCAAACCCACGCCAAACCCACGCCAAGCCTACGCCAAACCCACGCCAAAACCACGCCAAACTTACGGCAAACCCATGCCAAACCCACGCCAAACCCATGCCAAACCCTTGCCAAACCCACGCCAAACCCACGCCAAACACACACCAAACCCATGGGTTACTAGTGGGCATGTGTTTGGCGTGGGTTTGGCGTGGGTTTGGCGTGGGTTTGGCGTGGGTTTGGCGTGGGTTTGGGTTACTCGTAACGCCCACTAGTAACCCAAACCTATGCGAAACCCACGCCCACTAGTAACCCAAACCCACGCCAAACCCACGCCGAACCCATGGGTTTGGGTTACTAGTAACGCCCACTAGTAGGCCAAACCCATGGGTTTGGGTTACTAGTAACGCCCACTAGTAGCCCAAACCCACGCCAAACCCATGGGTTTGGGTTACTAGTAATGCCGACTAGTAACCCAAACCCACGCCAAACCCACCCCCACTAGTAACCCAAACCCATGGTTCACTAGTGGGCGTGTGTTTGGAAACCCACGTTAAACCCACGCCAAACCCACGCCTAACCCACGCGAATCCCACGCCAAGCCCAAGCCAAACCCAAGCCAAACCCACGCCAAACCCACGCCCACAAGTAACCCAAACTCACGCCAAACCCACGCCCACTAGTAACCCGTTGGTTTGGTATGGGTTTGGGTTAAGCCCACGCCAAACCTACACCAAACCCACGCCAGTTTCGATTGGGGTTGGCGTGGGTTTGGCGTTACTAGAGGGCAGGGGTTTGGAGTGGGTTTATCGTGGGTTTGGCGTGGGTTTGGCGTGGGTTGGGCATGGGTTTGGCGTGGGTTTAGGTGGGTTTGGCGTGGGTTGGGCGTGGGTTTGGCGTAGGTTTGGCGTGGGTTTGGTGTGGGTTTGACGTGATTTTGGCGTGGGTTTGGAGTTGGTTTGGGTTACTAGCCGGCGTTACTAGTAACCCAAACCCACGCCCACGATTAACCCATTGGTTTAAGTTACTAGTGGGAGTGTGTTTGGGTTATTAGTTACGCCCACTAGTAACCCAAACCCACACCAAACCCACGCAAAACTCATGGGTTACTAGTAGGCGTTACTAGTAACCCAAGCCCACGCCGACTAATAACGCAAACCCACGTCCACTAGTAACCCAAACGCACGCCAAACCCATGGGTTACTAGTAGGCGTGGGTTTGGGTTACGAGTGGCCGTTACTAGTAACCCAAACCCACGCCAAACCCACACCAAACCCACGCCAAACCCACGCCAACTAGAAACACAAACCTGCGCCCACTAGTAACCCAAACCCATGCCAACTAGTAACCCAAACCCACGCCCACTAGTGACGCAAACCCACGCCCACTAGTAACACAAACCCATGGGTTACTAGTGGGCGTGGGCTTAGGTTACCAGTAACGCCCACTAGTAAACCAAACCCACGCCCACTTGTAACCCATCGGTTTGGCGTGGGTTTGGCGTGGGTTTGGGTTCCTAGTGGGCGTGGGCTTGGAAACCCACACCAAACCCACGCCAATCCCACGCCAAACCCATGCCCAACCCACGCCAAACCCACACCAAACCCATGCCAAACCCACACCAAACCCAAGCCAAAACCACCCCAAGCCCACTCCAAACCCCCGCCCACAAGTAACCCAAACCAAAATCAATTCAAAACCACGCAAAAAACAAGCCAAAACCACACCAAACCCACTAGTAACGCCCACTAGTAACCCAAACCCACGCCAAACCCACATTAAACCCACGCCAAACCCACGCCTAACCCGCTAGTAACCCAAACCCACCCCCCCTAGTAACCCAAACCCACGCCCACTAGTAACCGAAACCCATGCCCACTAGTAACCAAAACCCATGCCAAACCCACACCAAACCCACGTTAAACCCACGCCAAACCCATGGGTTACTAGTGGGCGTTACTAGTAACCCAAACCCACGCCCACTAGTAACCCAAACCCACGCCCACTAGTAACCCAAACCCACGCCCACTAGTAACCCAAACCCACGACAAACCCACGCCAAACCCATGGCTTACTATTGGGCGTTACAAGTAACCCAAACCCACGCCCACTAGCAACCCAAACCCACGCCCACTAGTAACCCAAACCCACGCCCACTAGTAACCCAAACCCACGCCCACTAGTAACCTAAACCCACGCCAAACTCATGGGTTACTAGTGGCCGTGGGCTTGGGTTACTAGTGGGCGTGGGTTTGGCATGGGTTTGGATTACTAGTGGGCGTTCCTAGTAACCCAAACCCACGCCAAGGCCATGCCAAACCCACGCCAACTAGTGACACAAACCCACGCCCACTAGTGACCCAAACCCACGCCAACTTGTAACTTAAACCCACGCCCAGTATTAACCCAGACCCATGCCCACTATTAACCGAAGCCCATGGCTTACTAGTGGGCTTGGGTTTGGGTTACTAGTAACGCCCACTAGTAAACCAAACCCACGCCCACTAGTAACCCATGGGTTTGGCTTGGGTTTCGCGTGGGTTTGGGTTACTAGTTGGCATAAGCTTGGAAACCCATGCCAAACCCACGCCCACTAGTAACACATGGGTTTGGGTTTTGCGTGGGTTTTGCGTGGGTTTGCAAACCCACGCCAAAGAGTAACCCAAGCCTATGCCAAACCCACGCCAAACCCATGGGTTACTAGTGGGCGTGGTTTTGGGTTACTAGTGGGCGTGGGTTTCGGTTACTTGTGGGCGTGGGTTTGGGTTACTAGTGGGCGTGGGTTTGGGTTACCAGTTTGCGTGGGTTTGGCGTGCGTTTGGCGTGAGTTTGGCCTGGGTTTGGATTACTAGTAACTCCCACTGGTAACCCAAACCCACGCCAAACCCACGCCCACTACTAACCCATGGGTTTGAATTACGAGTAACGCCCTTACTAGTGGGCGTGGGTTACTAGTGAGCGTGGGTTTGGGTTACTAGTGGGCGTTACTAGTAACCCAAACCCACGCCAAACCCACACCAAGCCCACGCCAAACTTACGGCAAACCCATGCCAAGCCCACGCCAAACCCATGCCAAACCCACGCCAAACCCACGCCAAACCCACGCCAAACCCACGCCAAACTTACACCAAACCCATGGGTTAGTAGTGGGCGTGTGTTTGGCGTGGGTTTGGCGTGGGTTTGGGTTACTCGTAACGCCCACTAGTAACCCAAACCTATGCGAAACCCACGCCCACTAGTAACCGAAACCCACGCCAAGCCCACGCCAAACCCATGGGTTTGGGTTACTAGTAACGTTCACTAGTAGCCCAAACCCACGCCAAACCGATGGGTTTGGGTTACTAGTAACGCCGACTAGTAACCCAAACCCACGCCAAACCCACGTCAAACCCACCCCCACTAGTAACCCAAACCCATGGTTCACTAGTGGGCGTGTGTTTGGAAACCCACGCCAAACCCACGCCAAACCCACGCCCACTAGTAACCCAAACCCACGCCTAACCCACGCCAATCCCACGCCAAACCCAACCCAAACCCAACCCAAACCCACGCCAAACCCACGCCAAACCCACACACACAAGTAACCCAAACTCACGCCAAACCCACGCCAAACCCACGCCAAACCCACACCCACTAGTAACCCAAACCCATGCCAAACCCACACCAAACCGACGCCAAACCCAGGCCTGTTTGGATTGGATTTGGCGTGGGTTTGGTGTTACTAGTGGGCAGGGGTTTGGAGTGGGTTTGGCGTGGGTTTGGCGTGGGTTTGGCGTGGGTTGGGCGTGGGTTTGGCGTGGGTTTGGTGTGGGTTTGACCTGATTTTGGCGTGGGTTTGGAGTTGGTTTGGGTTACTAGTGGGCGTTACTAGTAACCCAAACCCACGCCCACGATTAACCCATTCGTTTAAGTTACTAGTGGGAGTGGGTTTGGGTTACCAGTAACGCCCACTAGTAACCCACGCCAAACCCACGCAAAACTCATGGGTTACTAGTAGGCGTTACTAGTAACCCAAACCCACGCCCACTAGGAACCCAAACCCACGCCCACTAGTAACCCAAACCCACGTGAAACCCATGGGTTACCAGTGGGCGTGGGTTTGGGTTACTAGTGGGCGTTACTAGTAACCCAAACCCACGCCAAACCCACGCCAAACCCACGCCAACGAGTAACACAAACCCGCGCCCACTAGTAACCCAAATCCACACCAACTAGTAACCCAAACCCACGCCCACTAGTAACCCAAAACCTCGCCCACTGGTAACCCAAACCCACGCCCACTAGTAACCCAATCCAAACCCACGCCAAACCCACGCCTAACCCACGCCAAACCCATGCCAAACTCAAGCCAAAACCACTTCAAACCCAAGCCAAACCCACGCCCACAAGTAACCCAAACCCAAACCAAGCCAAAACCACGCAAAACACAAGCCAAAACCACACCAAACCCACTAGTAACGCCCACTAGTAACCCAAACCCACGCCAAACCCACACCAAACCCACGCCAAACCCCGCCAGACCCGCTAGTAACCCAAACCCACCCCCCCTAGTAACCCAAACCCACGCCCACTAGTAACCGAAACCAACGCACACTCGTAACCCAAACCCATGCCAAACCCACACCAAACCCACGCCAAACCCACGCCAAACCCACGCCAAACCAATGGGTTACTAGTGGGCATTACTAGTAACCCAAACCCACCTCAAGCCCATGGGTTACTAGCGGGCGTGGGTTTGGCTTACTAGTGGGCGTGGGTTTGGCGTGGGTTTGGGTTACTAGTGGGCGTTACTAGTAACCCAAACCCACGCCAACTAGTAACACAAACCCACTCCCACTAGTAACCCAAGCCCACGCCAACCAGTAACCCAAACCCACGCCCACTAGTAACCCAAACCCACACCCAGTAGTAACCCAAACCCACGCCCACTAGTAACCCTAACCCATGGGTTACTAGTGGGTGTGGGTTTGCGTTACTAGTAACGCCCACTAGTAAACCAAACCCACGCCCACTAGTAACCCGTAGGTTTGCCGTGGGTTTGGCGTAAGGTTGGCGTGGGTTTGGCGTGGGTTGGGGTTACTAGTGGGCATGGGTTTGGAAACCCATGCCAAACCCACCCCAAACCCACGCCCACAAGTAACCCATGGGTTAGGGTTCCTAGTGGGCATGGGTTTGGGTTACTAGTGGGCATGGGTTTGGGTTACTAATGGGCGTGGGTTTGGGTTTCTAGTTGGCGTGGGTTTGCGTTACTAGTGGGCGTGGGTTTGGGTTACTAGTTTGCGTGGATTTGGCTTGGGTTTGGCGTGGGTTGGGGTTACTAGTAACGCCCACTGGTAACCCAAACCCACGCCAAACCCACGCCCAGTAGCAACCCAAACCCATGCCCACTACTAACCCATGGGTTTGGGTTACTAGTAACGCCCACTAGAAACTCAAACCCACACCCACTAGTAACCCAAACCCACCCCCACTAGTAACCCATGGTATGGGTTTGGTGTGGGTTTAAGTTACTGGTAGGCGTGGGATTGGCGTTGGTTTGGCGTGGGTTTGGTGTGGGTTTTGATTCTAGTGGGCGTGGGATTGGGTTACTGTTACTAGTGGGCGATACTAGTAACCCAAACCCACGTCAAACCCACGCCAAATCCACGCCAAACTTACGGCAAACCCATGCCAAACCCACGCCCAACCCATGCAAAACCCACGCCAAATCCATGCCACACCCACGCCAAACCCAAGCCAAACCCACACCAAGCAAATGGGTTACTAGTGGGCGTGTGTTTGGCGTGGGTTTGGAGTGGGTTTGACGTGGGTTTGGGGTGGGTTTGGCGTGGGTTTGGTGTGGGTTTGTGTTACTAGTGGGCGTCGGTTACTAGTGGGCCTGGGTTTGGGTTACTAGTGGGCGTGGGTTACTAGCGGGCGTGGGTTTGGGTTACTAGCGGGCGTTACTAGTAACCCAAACCCACGCCAAACCCACGCCAACCCCACGCCAAACTTACAGCAAACCCACGCCAAACCCACGCCAAACCCACAGCAAACCTACACCAAACCCACGCCAAACCCATGTCAAACCAACGCTAAACTCATGCCAAACCCACGCCAAACCCACGCCAAACCCATGCCAAACCCACGCCAAACCCATGCCAAACCCACGCCAAACCCATGCGTTACTAGTGGCGTGTGTTTGGCGAGGGTTTGGCATGGGTTTGGCGTCCGTTTGGCATGGGTTTGGGTTACTAGTAACGCCCACTAGTAACCCAAACCCATGCCAAACCCACGCCCACTAGTAACCCAAACCCACGCCTAACCCACGGCAAACCCACGCCCACTAGTAACCCAAAACCATGGTTCACTAGTGGGCGTGTGTTTGGAAACCCACACCAAACCCATGCCAAACCCACGCCCACTAGTAACCCAAACCCACGCCCACTAGTAAGCCAAACCCACGCCAAACTCACGCCAAACCCACGCCAAACCCAAGCCAAACCCAAGCCAAACCCACCCCAAACCCACGCCTAACCCACGCCCACTAGTAACCCAAACCTACGCCAAACCCACGCCAAACCCATGCCAAACCCACGCTTACAAGTAACCCAAACCCAAACCAAGCCAAAACGACGCCAAACCCAACCCAAAACCACACCAAACTCACTAGTTACGCCCACTAGTAACCCAAACCCACGCCAAACCCCCACCAAACCCACGCCAAACCCACGACAAACCAGCTAGTAACCCAAACCCACCCCCGCTAGTAACCCAAACCCACGCCCACTAGTAACCCAAACCCATGCCCATTAGTAACCCAAACCCACACCAAACCCACGCCAAACCCACGCCAAACCCATGGCTTACTATTGGGCGTTACTAGTAACCCAAACCCACGCCCACTAGCAACCCAAACCCAAGCCCACTAGTAACCCAAACCCACGCCCACTAGTAACCCAAACCCACGCCCACTAGTAACCCGAACCCACGGCAAACCCACGGCAAACCCACTATTAACCCAAACCCACGGCAAACCCACGCAAAACTCA
>BFEA01001239.1:2333-26052 GCA_003427395.1 Chara braunii
CACACACACACACACACACACACACACACACACACACACACACACACACACACACACACACACACACATTCCCTGAGTTTCCTGTGTGATGCATTGTAATGGGATTGGTGTTTTTTTTTTGGGTATTGGTGGTATTTGGTGGTATTTGGTGGTACGTGGTGGTATTTGGTGGTATTGGTGGTATTTGGTGGAGTTATTGGTGGTATTGGTGGTATGTGGTGGTATTGGCGGTTGCGGAAAAAATTGATAACTTTATTTGAAGGACACTGTGACACTGAAGTGATTGATTTGATTGACTGGGAAGAAGATCCATACTTTGGGTAATCTGGTGGAGGAGGTGCGTTCTGGAAATGGAGGGAGCCAGAGTGGAGGAGGGGGAGGTCACAGAATAAGATTAAACAACTGGTGCAAACCGAGATGACTGTTCGCTGGCAGGCTGCGAAGGAAAGACTGGACAGGGTACATTTTCGAAAGGATGGGGATCAAATTATTTCTCGCTTCGACGAAGAATGGCTGGGAGGGAAGAGCGGGGGGTGCTGGATAGCCAAGGTGACATGGTTCGGGGGATGAACAGACGGACCAGTGAACGACAGAGGAGGAGGATCCTGAGGAGATGAAGCGGGACTACAGACTGCATTTTCACGATTGGACAGTCATCGACTCTGGGATCCCTCTCAGACCTGCACACGTCTTTGGGGTTCCCTCCCCACCTGCTGTCAGTGGTAGAAACCCTGCAAGGAGAGAACTAGCCAAAGTTTTAATAGTGCACTCTAGCAGCATCAGAGTACACCTATTTGTCTGCTTCCTGTTGAGGAAATCCTGGGGTGGGCAAGGAGACGGAAGGAGGAGCCACGGGTACACCCCCAGTGGCTCCTGCCGGTTTCTCGAGCCAGGCCACGGGCTAGAGGAGCGGCTGCTACCTTTCTACGTAAGATCTGGCATCTGCAGACCCTTGATCCTTAGTTTTCAGGTACTCGTCAGAGGCATGGGATGCTGGACCCGAGTTTTCAGGTACTCGTCAGAGGCATGGGATGCTGGACCCGGTTTCCAGCACAAAGGCTTTTCTCTGAATGTCTCATATTACTCATATCAGCTCAAACTCTCATCTGTGAAGTTCAAAAGGGACACTGAGCGCATGATTCTCAAAAAGCACATGATACTCAAAAAGCATTGTATTCCTATTACAAGGAACGCTGCGCCCCGTTCCCAGAACGTGCTGCTTCCCAGGAATAGGCTGGCGCAATGACGCCGCAATCCAAAAAAAAAAAAAAAAAAAAAAAAAAAGTGCACCAAAGACTCAAAAGAGCCAACTCAGGTGACACACTAGGAACACTAGTAAAGACGAATGACTAAATGAAATCCATTTTGACAAAACTTCCGGGACAACGAGATAAGATCGTAGTCGAACGTCCGTAAATGAATTAATAAATAAATAAAATAAAATAAATAAATAAAGATAGTTGAACGTGGATTTTTTTTTTTTTTTTTTTTTTTTTTTTTTTTTTTTTTTTCTTTTTTTATTTATTTGAACGTGGATCCTGTCAGTGGCCCAATGTTCTTATTCTCTTTACTAGTGGGGACCTTGATCTGTCAACTATCTAGGGGAGAGTGGCACAACTTACAACTTGATTGATTGATTGATTCTCCGGATTTCAACACCTTGATTAAGTTGATTTTGCCTTTCTTGTTGTTAACTTTATTGTGCCTAATTAATATTATAGTATTATGAGATAATTGTGATTGTTGGGAGACTGTCACGGGTGAGGTGGCGATAACCGTCTATTCTTCTCTCACACTGCGGTTTGCTCCCCTGATTATTAACATTCTTAATCTATCCGTGTCTGGATCTGGTAGGTGTCCCAATTTCAAAATGTTCGGATCAGTCCAAATGTATCTGGTCCATTTGGCAAATTGGCCTTTCCTCTGGATGTGGGTCCCAATCTCTTTTATCAAAAGAGAATAATTTGAATGCGGCACCCTCATCCTGACTGTATCTAAGCTATCTTTCTGGTCAGATACATCCACTACGTCGCATTCATGGGGAGAAGGTGGTGGATGCCAGCCAAGCATCCATTCCTCTCTCTCTCTCTCTCTCTCTCTCTCTCTCTCTCTCTCTCTCTCTCTCTCTCTCTCTCTCTCTCTCTCTCTCTTCGTTTTTTTCTTTTTGAAAAGAGCCTATGCTGCACTGCATGCAGTTCATAGGCCACCTGCCAGCTACAGTTCGTCACATTGTTATGGCACAGGCCCTCTGGTTTTCTTATAAATGGAGCTGGAAAATGGGCGGTTAACCTGCTCTCTGTTATGGTAGGTTGTGTGCACAGATTCCAGAGAGATGTGGAGTTATTGGGGAGGGAGGGGGGAAGATGCTACTTGCGGTGTTGAGCGTGTCCATGTTGGGCGGGCGGGAAGGAATCGGGGTGGGTATCTGATGGTTCTCCCCCTCGTTAGGGGTTGGCAGGCCAGGCAGAATGGCATCAAATTCCACGTCTCGTCAAATGAGACGAGCATTCAGGGCTTGAGAGTCAGTCATGCATGTTTGGTGCTGGGTTGTGTGCATTCCAGAAGTAATATGCATGGGCTGACCAGCTTCAGAAAGGAAAACACCACCTATGGGCAGTCATTTCCTTTTTCCAGAGTCATTTCCTTTTGGCTTCTCCCACCACTCTTCCTGATATTGGTTGGAAAATGCCCATACCTCCACCCAGAGAGACACTGGTCTTGGGGGGGGGGGGGGGGGGGAGAGAGAGAGAGAGAGAGAGAGAGAGAGAGAGAGAGAGAGAGAGAGAGAGAGAACACTACGCCCACACTGGGCCACCCAAGAAGGAAGTGTCCATATGACTATGTGTGGTCCAGGAATGACCATGCATATGTTGCTTCTATTTGTTTAACTCTGTTACAGTTACTGTTTTTCTTCTTTTTTTGTTTGCTTTTGATGCACTTCCTTTATTACTTACTAGCTAGGTGCCCGCGGTGCGGGGGGTGCGGGCCATGCCCGCAGATATAAGAAATGTTGTAGGCAATTTGACACGGACCACTCGCATAAACCGAGACAGACTTAAAAAAAGAAAAACGAATCACACGGTAATAAAGAATAGCCTAAAACTGGCTACGGAGTCTGAGTTCGATTGACGAATAGCTTAGCGTCCATGGTGCGGGCGGTGCGAGTTACACCCACAACCAAAACTACCGAAACGGTATAGAAAGTACCATAGAGTAGAGGAGAGTGTCGTAGAGTAGAGGCGAGTGTCGTAGAGTAGAGTAGAGTGTCGTAGTGTAGAGTAGACTCAGTGTTGTAGAGTAGAGTAGAGTGGAGTAAAGTAGAATGCCATAGAGTAGAGTAGAGTAGAGTGGAGTAAAGTAGAATGTCATAGAGTAGAGTAGAATGTCATAGAGTAAAGTAGAGTAGAGTAGAGTAGAGTAGAGTAGAGTAGAGTAGAGTGTCGTCGAGTAGGGTAGAGTACAATGTCGTCGAGTAGAGTAGAGTACAGTGTCGTAGAGTAGAGTAGTGCAGAGTAGAGTGTAGTAAAGTAGAATAGAGTAGAGTGTACTATAGTACAATAGAGTGTTGTAGAGTAGAGTAGAGAACAACGATTTTGTCAAAACGAACATTTTTTTTTTTTTGAACCGAAATTGAAACTCCATTTTTTTCCACATTTGTCGTGGTTTACGCATAATTTGTGACAGGGTAAGGGGGTAAAAGGGGTAAGGGGTAAGGGGTAAGGGGCAAGGGGGATAGGGGGTAAGGGGTAAGGGGTAAAGGGTAATGGGTAAGGGGTGAGGGTCAGGACTCAGGGGTAAGGGGTACGAGGTAAGGGGGTAAGGGGTAAGGGGTAATGGGTGAGGGGTAATGGGCGAGGGGTGAGGGGTGAGGGGTGAGGGGTAATGAGATAAGGAAGTAGGGGTGGGGGGTGACGGGTAAAGGGGTAATGTGATTGTTATGGGGGGGGGGGGTGTAGGGGGAAATGCAAAATATGGAAGAATAACTACAAAACAGTTGAAGACCTCTTTTGGTAAGGGATTTAGTCGTTTCTTGCATTGTGAAATCATTCCTTCAGTGCTCAAATTTTGCGTTTGTTTTTTGCATTGCATCTTTCATAGTTGTTATCTTGTAGAACTAATGATACCTTTCCTTCACGTGTGGTCACAATATGATCGTCTCATGTATTTGGATGACTATTGTAATATACCCGTATGTCTACTCGACAACAACTGTATCGAAAACTATCTGACATTGTATTTTCTTAATGTAATATGATGCAAAGTTCACGGTGAATGGCGACAAAAAACCTCTAGTGAACAGCGATGCATATGTGAGAATAAACACACCGCACTCATTGAAGTCGCACTACTTCAGGATGTCTTCCACTACCCATGTATGATTGAACAGTTTGATGTCAATCTTCTTACCTTGTTCTATTGATTTCATGTACAAGAACTTTGCAACCCCCCCGTCACCATTTTTGCAAGTTTCACATCAAGTGGCATTGAGTCGTAGTACTCAAATTTGCTACGCCTCAAGTCGACCACTACGAGCGTCCAATGTTGATTTTGTTTGACATGGAAAGACACGATAATTGAGTCTGTGTCGCTAATCACAACGTCCGTGAACAATTTGCGAACTTTATCGTATTGAAACTTCATGTTGTTATCGAAAAATCTAACGAAGAAGAATAAGCAGAGAATTGTTGTCGTTGGGATGCGACTCCTTTCCGTCCTATCCACAATGTCGTTCTTGGAGTCACATTCTACGTGATGCACACAACACTCGTTATCTAGTTGGATGAGGTTAAAATAAAAATTAACTATGTCATCGTTCAACTATTTTTTTACAATCATAAGAAGGCTGAAGTCGTTGACTGTCAGCTTTAGTTTTTCTCCCGTGTCTTTGTTCATCGAGCTTGTTATGATGTCTTCATTCCCGAGTTCCACTCGCAATCATGTGAGTGCCGCCATCTATTGCTCTGCGAAGTTTGTTGTTGCCAAGTGCACAGTCCATCCTTTTTCGCACCTTCTGTTCTCCTCTATTTCCCTTTTTGCTATGACTTTCTTGTCGATCATCAGCCTCAATGCGACTTCCTTCTCTCGCGCCATCATATCTCCAAAACATTTGAAGTTCGACGGAACAAGATATTTGAAATTAACTGTGGCTCCATGCCCTCTGTCCTTAACCGCGATCCAATGGAACACCTCCTTCTTCCCATTGACTTCTTCGGCATACTGCCCCGGAAACTTCCCCTCTAACCTCCCCCGTATATCTTTAGGACACTTGTTATCATACGGTGACAACTCCGCTGCGTCGAACTTATCGAAAAACTCATTCACCAACGACCATATCCACCCCTTGCACCTCGCAACGTTTATGTATCCTCTCAACCTGTTTGACCAGTCTGGCTGCCACTTCGGATATAAAGCCTCAGTCCAAATGTTTTTTTCACATGACTGACCCATGCAAATCCTCATGAATTCTCACCACTTCTCCTGGTGTTTTTTACCGCTGGTGTCATTTTCAGATACGTTGTAACCCACAGGCTCGATTTGTTTCTTCAACCCTACGTAGCACCGTGTTCTCGTTCGGAGGTGAACGCGAACAAGCGCCCAAAACCCTCTGAACGCAAAAAAAAAAAAAAAAAAAAAAAAAAAAAAAAAAAAAAAAAACAAGTTCTTCGAAAAATCTGAAAAAACTTTATGTTATGTAAAATAGCAATGCAAACAACTTTTGCCTTGAAGTCATGTTCAAATTCGTAGCTAATAATGAGTTAAATATCAAAAACCGAAATTTGTTTTTTTTTTTCTTTTTTTTTTTACCAAAAAAATATATGTTCGCCCGAACATGTTCGCGAGCTGTTCGCACGAACGAGCGGACATGAAAAGGCGTGAACACGTTCGCCGTGCTATGCAGCTTCAACCTCCGAAATCCTCTTATGTCTTCACAGTCAAAGTGGAGCGACGACAACATTGTACGATCACCGCCCATGTTGTCATATGTCGAAACATACGAATACCCGTGTTCGTGATCGTCGTCAAAGTAAACGATGCACAAAAGATCATAATCTCGCAAACCGTAAATGTCAACAACAACAGATCCCCTTAGCACCGCTCTTTTCATGGCCTATGAAGTATGCTGCCCAACAACCGGGTAATAGGAGTATTCCTTCGCACGCCTCCAGTCAAAGTCCTTCGGAAGGATACATGTTCCTTTGACATTGAGATTCTCCTCACAATGATTAATTGGAGTGAGTACCAACTCCGGCGGTTCCCACAAAGCAGGATCATTCACACCCCTTCGAGTAGTTGACGTCTCAATTGGAGCATCGAAACAATTGCCTTGTTCAACGACCGCTAATTGAATGCGATATTTCCCTCGGGAATCGAAAGAATCGACATAACATCTATGCAAACCCTTGGCACGCCTTTTCGTTTTTTGTCGTCTTTATTGTACTCGAGAAAGAAACACAATGTCATGTAGACAACAAGGGGCCTCTTCGTTTCCGGCTCGTCCTCGACAAAGAGGTCACACCGATGAGGGCCCACCCCTTCGGCGTCGTCGCTTGAATCATCTGACTTGGGGCGCCTTGATGAGCGTGCGACGCTCTTTGGTTGTGATGTTTTGCGAGCACGGCCGCTTGGTGTACGCTTCTTAGCGGCTTCGCCAAACGTTTCCTGTGATGCATCGAAGGCACATCGAGCATCATCCACAACTTCTTTTCTTGCTTGTTTCTTCATCGCTACTGGTGTAAGGGATGCATCTGCTTTTGGTTTACCCCTACGATTCGAAGCTCCACCTGTTCCTATATCGCCATCCTCCACCGTCCTCCATATCCTCATTCTGCATGCGATCAAATTCTTCCCTCTCATTGTGCGACCCACCACTTGACGCACTCATTTCACATTCCATACCATCTGACGATGCACCTAAACGGCCACCCACAAAACATTCTTCTTGGCGTCGACCGCTGCCACCGTGCTCCGTATTCTGTTCCTCATCCCAACCGCCGTCTCCACGTCGCTCACTGTAACCACACCGTCCCTCGAGCTCTGAGTCCATGTTCCCTTCGCTGTCTCCTCCGTCGCCCCAGCCCATGTTGTGAGTCCTCGAAGGACCCTACGTCTCGTTCACGGAACCCAACATCTTCCTCCATTCGTTAGTCATACTGTTGGTCGACGACATGAAGATATGTCTGCCGCGAGCGTGAACTGCGCGCAGTCGCATCAGGTATTTTGAGTCGCGACAAACGTATGGCGAATAACTTCCTCTTCACGACGCTTTTCGAAGAACCTTCCCCCGATTGCCTGGAGTATGTAATTACCTCGTCAGCAACGTTTGAATGTTGCTGAGGAGTTGAAACTACTTGGCGTCGTTCTCCACAAGGCTTCAAAAAATCAGCAACACCCTGGACCGGAGTGTCGTACGGGACAAGTGGTCCTGCGAAATGATGATCGACGTCTACCTTCGGGTACTGACCACTTTTTCTATAGCTATTGGTCTTGTTAAGGAAATCCACCAGATAAACCATCCGAATGTCACTTCTATCCCCCTTGAAATCGAAGGGTTTCATACTGAATGCCTTCTGACCGTACCCCTTGAACAGGACAAGGTCGAGGCTGACTTTCTTGTCCGCACCGACTGGGTCATCGTAAACCAAAGTGAGATGAAATTTCCTCAAGTCTCTGTTGTCAACCTTGCCCTTCTCCGTCGCCACCTGATCGCCCTCAGACTTCTCGATGCCACCACAACAGTACGAATTCCGACCTCCGTCTTCCGTGAAGAAAACTATAGCACCACACCCGGCCTCATGGGTGTCACCCACCCACTCAAGTGCCCAAAGCTTATCACGATAGAGTTTGAACCTGTTGTTGACCATTTTCTCCCCATCTCCTAAAGTCCTCAGTTTCTTTCCTGGACGGGCAAACATACGCAATGACTGACCGAATAAACAAACAACTGTCATCGCCATATCACCAACTGAATCCCTTAACAACAGACTCTCTCCTGGATCGTTCCAGAGAGGGTCTCCTCTATCTGTGTCGAAGGGGGATAGGGTCCGACGTTTCGCAAATGCTAAACCCCACAGGGGCACACAGTCAAGTGGGGATCCGACGTTTGTGAAATGCTCGACCCTCTCCCATACCTATGCCGAAGGGGGAAAGGGTCCAACGTTTCACAAACGCCAGAACCCACGGGGGCATGAAGTGGAGTGGGGGTCCGACGTTTGTGAAACATTGGACCCTCTCCCTTATTTGTGCCGAAAGGGGAAAGGGTCCGGCCTTTCGCAAACGCTGAATCCCACGGGGGCATGAAGTGGAGAGGTTGCACGAAGTGAAGCTGGTACTATCCTGGACACACACTCCCTTGGGCTGACGCATGGTACTATTACAGACACTGCCTGCGCACCACCCACGGGACCAGTCCATGGGTGTTGTATGCTGGTCTAGACTTCACATTGATTGCTTGCTGTAGTTGGCGTTGGTCGCTCTGATGATCTCCCCCAGCATAGATATTTCGCACATTATATCCACTTCCTACGGTAGTGCATGCGGTAGAACCCTACAACAGAGTTCACAACTGGGATTTTTAGGAATACCCGTACCTGACCTAACCACATCCTCTTTGAAAACCAACCACCCATACCCATTGTATAAATGACCTACCAGACCTTTACCCATCTTCACCTGCTAAAAAAAAAAAGTATACCAGACCTACCCTACCTGAACCTCTTCAACATGTAACTGGCGATACCTACCCATGAACAATTTTTTTCAAAACCACATACCATGCCCAAGTTTTCATTACCTGTACCCACCCGTACCTACCCATAATTGTATGCATCCACCCTTAACCACTCGTGCTCGTCACCAACCCTCCCCTAACCACGCATAACCGCTCCTAATTATTTCTAACTTCCCCTAATTGTCCCTAATCGCCCCTAACTGTCCCTAAGTGTCCCTAACTGCCCTTAACTTTTTTTTTTTTTTTAAACATCCATAATTGTCCTTAACTGCCCCCAATAGTCCCCAGCTCCCTGGACGTCACATGATTGACGTGATAATTTTGATTATTATTAATATTATGAATAATTTATGAGTTTATTTTTATTTTTTTAGATGTGGCAGTTGCTGCAGCTATTGCTGCAACAGCAACAATTGTTGTGTCTGGTCACTCTGATGCTGCAATGGATGCATCTGGTGCTACAACAGCCTATGCAACCTGTATAGCATCTGCAAAAGCAACAACCCTTGGTTTGTCGTACACATACACTCACACACACACTCATGCACACACACGCACACACACACACACACACACACACACACACACACACACACACACACACACACACACACATAAATATTATATACACAGGGTTACAAACATATGCAAATAGTCTGAAATTGTGTCAAAATTTTGACCTGAATCGGGTCATTTTAGTCGGTTTCAATTTCGTTCAGAAAGTTAAAAAATCCGATTTGACGAAATTGTTGTTCTGTTATGCTGGACACGCGAAAGAAGACAAAAAAGAAAAAAAAGTAGAAGAAAAATTGATTCCTCAATTCAAATGGAACTCATTGTTTGGCCAAGCAAATTTGTAACTTGGTACATTATATTTATTTTTCTTGTACAAGTTTAATTAAACTTAAATTTGTAACAATATCATAGCCGTCGAAACCTTATGATACTTCTCACAGAAAATAAAATAAAGTATTTTTATAGACAAGACTACAATCCAGGCCGCCCAGGACCCTCGTTATGCAGAAAAATAAAGTGATCAACTTTTGCCTTAGGGTCACATCCAAATCCTTTGTCACAAAATTACGCAAAGGATTTTTTTCGCATAAGGGATAACTAGGTCATAATCACAAAAGGAGTTTCTAAATGCATTTCAAAGTTCAAAAAGTGCGCTTTTTAATTTCAGTCCCCTCAATTTTTTTTTTTAATGCAGTCGAAAGAAACTCCTCTTTGCAAAAAAGTCGCACCGCCGAGTTTGTTACTGCAGTTCAATCAGGCACGTTTTTGGGATTTTTATTTTTGAGAAAACTATGGCGCGGTCAGGGTTAGAGTTTGAAAATACGTTTCAAACTGCCGTTTTGGAGTTCAGTCCCCTCTAAAGTTTACACTACAGGCCAAACTCCTCCGTCGCGTGGCTGTCGCAAGGCGGAGTTTATAACTGCAATCTAGTCATCCACGTCGGAGGGCCAGACCGTTTTCCAAAAAAAAAAAAAAAAAAAAAAAAAAAAATCGTGGCGTTGTATCTTTCCATGTGCTAACAACAAATTCACTCTCAGTTTCCACGATTGTTCTCGAAATGTGCAAGACGAGAGTGAATCTTCGCTAGAACATGGAAAGATACAGCGCCATAATTTTTGTCTTTTGTTGAACGGGGATACAGGGGTCCAACGAGATACACGCAGATTGAGCAGATTGAGAACGGTGCAGAACATGCAGGTGCACACATGCAACGTGCTTGTTTACGCATGGCAAACATTAGATAGACCGTAGTCAACTCG
Source organism: Chara braunii (assembly GCA_003427395.1). Classification (NCBI taxonomy): domain Eukaryota; kingdom Viridiplantae; phylum Streptophyta; class Charophyceae; order Charales; family Characeae; genus Chara; species Chara braunii. Next base: position 12,837 of record BFEA01001239.1, read on the forward strand.
AAACGAAACGAAACGTGCTTTTTTAGAAAATGTTGATAAAGCACTGCACAACAATGCACGACTTCGTCTCACGCGAAGAGCGCGACTTGTTGTGGCATTTGGCTTTCCCCGACGCATTTCGGCCTGTCTCTTATACACATCTAGATGTGTATAAGAGACAGACCGTAGTCAACTCGAAACGAAACGAAACGTGCTTTTTTAGAAAATGTTGATAAAGCACTGCACAACAATGCACGACTTCGTCTCACGCGAAGAGCGCGACTTGTTGTGGCATTTGGCTTTCCCCGACGCATTTCGGCTGGTGCCAGACCCGGGGGGGCATTTCGAATAGAAGACCTATCTAAATCGTCTCTCGGCTATTAATACTGGAGCGAAAAACAACAAAGGTGAAGAAACGCAAAAAAATAACAAAGGTGAAAAAACGAAAAAAAAACTAGAGACCCCACAAACTCAGAAATATACCCTACACTACTTCAAATTCCACCCCGAAAAAAAACTCATACTAGCTACAGCCAAAGCAAAGCATGACAACCAACCTACCTTTTTCAACCCCATCACCTAAGTCCCCTTACCTTCTAGAATTTTATCACTCGATTTCCCAGGTAACCCTTTTGGCCAGCTCACCCCAGTCGGGGGCCTTTTTTCGCATGAACTTCCACAGAGTGCCATCAAACAGTTCCCTTGGTTAGTCCTGCCTGCGCGGCTCGCGTTTCAGCGTCAGCAGACTTTCCTCGAGTCCACACCAGAGGAGGTCAAATAGCATTCCCGGATCGTAAGACTGCTGAAACGTCTTCACGATTTTCTCGACCTTTCGACTTTTCTTCTTTCCCCATCCCTTCCACACAAACAGCGATACATCAACACTATGGTCTTCTATCGTTTGTTTCTAATTTTTTTGATGAAATTCGCATGGCAATTGCCAACGAAAAAGGCGAATATTTGGGGCCCCATTAACCATCTCTCAAATGCTAAGAAAATTCTGAATTTTTTGATGGGGGATCCTATGGCATGCGCAACACTTTCATAATTTTTTTTTATTATTTTTTTTATGTTAAAAAGTTGTTTTCCGGGATCCCGGACAACCCCCCTACCAGACGGTTGGGGCGACGTCCGGCCGAGACGTCCGACCATCGGACGACTGGTAACCTAGTTTTTTTCTTGTTTTTCTGTTTGTGTGATATATGTCTTTGTGTTAGGGTTTCATAGTGTTTTTTTTGTTTTTTTTTTCGTTTTTTTTTGCCTTTTTTCTTTTTTGATGTTTGCACTATGGTCTTATATCGTTTATTTTTAAAAATTTTGATGGCGCTCCGTTAACCGTCTCTCGAATTGCTAGGAAATTCATTTTCGTTCATCCCTCTTCCCCATCCTTCTTCCCAAATGTTGCCCCTCTTCCCTTTGTTTTCACAAACACATGACTCGTTCTTTTTTTCTCAAAACACCCTAAGATCCATCTCACTGCTCGTTTCACAGTCTCATGAGGTAACTTACTAAACATCTCCTTTATATCGTAGGCTACCCCCCCACCTCTCCCTGTTTCCTCTTTTTTGACCACCTGTTAATTCCTTCGAGTTTTGTCTTCCGCAGCTTCGTAGCCTTCATGTTGAAGTGCCCCTTTGACTACAGGGAGTTCAAAAGAAAGTTCAAGGCTTTAGCGACCTTCTCGTTCGTCATCTTCGCGGGCTCACTGAAGGAAGGAGTAATCGGTCGGAACTTCGTCGGGTCTTTGGGTTTTGGGAGCGCATACGCCTTACCCCATGTTCCTTTTTCGTTCCACTTCCCAATCTTCTTCAGACCTTTCTCCTCGTACTCCTTCTTCGCCCTTGGTATCACTACTTCCTCTTTCCTCCAAACTTCGTTGGAAGCTCCGTTCCCCTAGAAACTTTCACACATCCCAACTTCATAACTGGCTGGGCAGATGAGGCTTGGCCGTGTTGCCAAGCATGTCTTCATTTCTGTTTTCCTAACCCCGCAAACTGACCTCTACCTACCCGTTTTTACCCCTTGCTTATGATTTTCTGGGCCCTCCCACCCTTTCGATGGACCAGGACAGGCGACGGTTGTTTTTGTTTTTGGCTTTCTTCTGCTTTTTAGATCCTATTGGCGTTTTTCAAGGGTATAGGGAGGGAATGTTTTTTCGGGAACGATTTTTCGGGAATGCTTTTTCAATTGCGACTTCTTCGTGTTCTTGTATTTTACCGACGGCCCTGGTAGGTTCAAAGCATTACGTAGCATTTGGTTCAAATTGTAGCCAGGTACACGCTCGATGCTTGTGATCCCTCTTACGAATTTAAGCACCACCCGATCTGACCTGAGCTGCTGCAGAAACAGTTACGGGGTACTCCTACATGCCGGCGGGTGCCATTACTCAGGCACAAAGGGTATATACACCATGCTCACGAGGAGGTAGCTCTCATTCAGTCTGCAACAACGGTTGTACTTCATACGCGACCTCCGGCACACCTGCCGGTGCAGCGCTCTGCGCTACGATGTGCTCCAACTATCTTCGTGCTTCGTTGATGCTCCGTTGGACACCTCTCTGCTACTGAGGTGTTGAAGGCTGAGCTATTCTTCTTCATCCTTCGGTCAGGCGGCGACCCACGAGCGTTGTGTTATCCTCTCTTTGTTGTTGCTTCATGATGTGTCTCTGTTGTTTGGTTGTGCAGGTCTACACTGTGTCTCTGTTGTTTGGTTGTGCAGGTCTACACTAGTTCCCGAGGACTTGCTATGTGTACCTGTGATCGGTCGTGCTGAGTGCTTCGATCCGAGAGGCGGTTCTCACCGTACGATTGCTCTCATCTGACGGGTGCCTCATCTACAATGGATTTCGTTGGTATCATCTTGATTGGACGGGTTGGAATAGGTTAGCTATTTAAAGGGGCAAGGCAGAGGAATGGCCCCACTAGTTTTGGATCGGATATCTCCTCCTGATGCGTCTGTTCGCGGAGCAGACGAAACGCGTCGAGGGTTTGCCGTTCTTTGTGCTCGTTCGTTTTGAGTACGATTTTGCTTTGTGCTCATTCGTTTTGAGTATGATTTTCATTTGCGATGGTATCTGATTTCGGATTTTTGCGTGCGTGACGAAGTATTCTGTATGGGTGTATCTGTCGCCTTCGTCCTCATGCTCTCACTGTCGTATGCCAGACAGTTTTCTCTATCTCCTCATGCACGTAACAACCTTCATTGAGATTGCACTTTGGGTGGTGGTCACGCTTTGGTATGGATCGTGTTTTGCTTAAGTGTGCACTATGGTTTCCTGATGAGGATTTGCTAATTAGGATAGTGATCTTACTTGATGGCGAATCGAATCGGCTTACTCTCATCATTAGACAGGATTAACTTACCCTAGAATTGCAATGACTGCTTAGCTATTCAGTTTTGTAATTTAGGCCACTGGTTCTTCTTTCTAGCCACCCCGTGCCCTATGGATCCGCCTTCTGTCTGTTATTTCGAACATAGATACCTTCTGGTTTCGAGCATAGATACCTTCTGACTTCGGGATCGATCCCATCTACGCCAATCCTTAATCTGCGTTTTTTTTTTCTCCTTTTTTTCTTCTTTTTTTCTCCTTCTTGTCTCACTCTCATCCTGCGCGATGGCGTCCAATGGCGGTAATAACACAAACCAATGTTTCACATGCGGTGGCGAAGGCCACTTTGCTCGGAAATGCCCGAGCCGTCGCGGTAGCCAGACCATGGGCGGGGGTAATAGTACTCCAATGTCCACCCCTCGATATTGGACGCCACGTAAGCAAGAGGATACTGATGAGCGGGAATTTATTCGCCAGCTCATCACGGAGAAGAAGGAAGAGCAAGCCAGGAGAAGAGAACTTGAGGAACGAAGAAAGATGGACGAAATGATTAAGTTGGAGTTTGAACGCAACTCCAAGCACTGGAGGCACGAGTTTTGTCTAAGCTGGGCAGAGAGTATTTGGCGGCCCGGGACGAGGTCTGACGTGAAGAAGTTAAGACACCAGGCTTGCGGACACCTGTACGGAGTTTTGAGGACAGGGAGATGGCGGATTATGCTACCAGAGGGTTGGAAGACATCAAAGATGAGATCGTCTTGTTGTACGAGTTACGCGAGAGAAAAAGGAAGGGGAAGGCGGCGGTGTTGCCTGGGAAACGGGTTTTTCGACAACCACTGTTTCAGCGGGAGGACGAGCCGCAGGTTGCCAAATCCTCACGTTCGGGGGAGTTGCGCCGTACGAAGATCCCTGCTGGGTCAGGACCCGAGGGCATACTGGCCTATGTCCAAACGCAGAGGAGACTTCTCACCACCAAGAACAAGGATCAGCTGAAACATATTTGTGAGCAGGAAGGGGTGACGTACACTACGAAGGGACCTACCATTGAGAAGATTATTGAAACGCGCACCAAGCTCGCCTACGAGGGTTTTGTCTTCACTCCAGTCAACACGCCTCCGGTCAGTCCGAATGAGGCGTGCACGCCGACAAAGTGAATGTCATATTTTTCACGTTTTCGGCTATGGGCCAATCTCCTCGAATGTATGTCTCTGCGAACCTCTGCTTGGAACATAGGTTGCTCCCCACGCATTCGGTTGTTGTATGACATTTGCGTTACAATCTGCTTCGTTGCCTTAGCAGTCTTAGGAGAGATAGTATGGATGCATAAATTCCGTACTTTGCTGTTGGACGTCGACTGGGACAATTGGGATGCAGGGCCTGTCGTGTACATACTCTCTTCCCCCTGGTGTAGAGCACAATACATCGGTTGTTCTGTACGTAGTATTTACGTTAGATGGGGAGAGCACTTACGTACGGTTAAGTCTCACAGTTTAGGGGTTTGTCCTAAACTTTATCGCTGGTTTCGTCATTTTGGTGTTTCCAACTATGTGGTAGTGCCGTTGCTGAATGGTGTGTCCTCTGTTGCTTTTGCAGAGAAAGCTCTGATCCGAAACTTCTCACCCGTTTTGAATTTTCAAAAGTGTACTCATGTGCCCCGTCGGATTGCTAGACCAGCTCGCGCACGAAGGAAGGGTAGTTTAGCGGGGGACGTGGGTGCACGTGCAGTCAAAGTCAGAATTGATAATGGACCTTGGCTCGATAGCCTTTTGGGCATTCTTCGGGTGGCTGTCTTGCGGAATCAGAAAACCATCTGTATTGAATCATCTACGGGCAATCTTTGGGCTGACAGTTGGCCTCTGATTAAACGTTGTTTTGGACTTTCTTTGGTACGTATAGGCAACGCTTCATTCCAGTTACGAGAGCTTAAAGAAGCCCTTCAGCAGGGTGGGATGTGGCATGTTAGTCCTATTGTTTTTACTCCTGGCGGTAGGGCTATCTCTAAGGGGCATCTTCGGGCGTTACTTGGGTAGCCATGGCGTTGTCGACTGTTGAAATTTAAGGCCTTGGACGTTCTAGTTAGATGGTACAGGGCAATCCGAGAATTTTCAGGTAAGGCTACCAGGGCTACTTTGAGGGGTATTTTGGCTCGTGCTATCAAAACCAGAATCGGTTTGGATGTTAGCAGGAGGATAGTCGTGCGAATGCTTTACGATCATAGACTTAGCACGACAAAAGTGCATGCTTTGATCCTCCGGGTCCCTGAATGTGATGAGATACATATAGGGGTCAAGGAGTTGCTTCGGAGAAAGGTACGCTTTGTATGGCGTAAGAATCAGCCGGTCTCGCACTACCTCTGGAATTTCCACCAGGTTATTCGTCGTAAACGAAATTTTTCCTGTGCCTGTCATCTCGAACCTACTTGGGATAGGGTAGGTCTTCACGTAAGTACTCGAATAGGCCGGATCCCTGGGATTCCTTCTCTGTTGCGCAATTCCCGGAATATCCCCCGATTAACTCCCCGGGATGGGATGACTGAGTTAGGGAAGCAACTGGTAGCTGTGGCTAACTACTTACGTTCACTGTTCATCGTTGCCCAGCGTGATCTCTCAGGATGCTGGAATTCCTCGTCGGGTTCTGATGACCACGTTGCACCCTTGTCCAATTGGTATGCTCGCCTCAAGGTTTTTGTGTGCGTTCCCATTGATCGTAACGTAGCAGACACCTACGTTATCTGCCCCGTGGTCTATAGACATTATTTAGCTATGGCCTTCAACTGGAACATGTCATTTACGCCTTGTGAGTTGGACGGCAGTGTGCTGATGTAAAAAATGAAGAGTGACTTCGAATCCGCTGGTTTGCAGGCCCTCGGGAGGTGGGATCAGGCAGGGAATTTTGGATGTTCTTATGTTCTGCCTAAACATAAGGACCTGTCGAGATGACGCCCTATCTCGGCCACTTGTGCTGAACCAACAAGGTTGGCGAGCGGACGTGTGGCTAGGGCACTGAACTGTTTGCTGTATGCTATGCCTGCACGCTCTTCCTTTAACTTGAAAGCAGTTAGGGATTTTGTACCTGGGATTCGGGAAATGGACCAACGTTTTCGTCGTTTACCCCAGTATCGGGAGCTGTCCTCAGCATCCTTCGATGTTAAGGACATGTTTGTGTCCCTCCCGCACACTGAAATTACAGATGCGGTACTCTGGCTTCTTCGTCATTTTGAGCTCAAAGGTTGTAAGGGGGTGAAAGTGGCTCGGAGAGGGCGTAAAGCCTGGTTGTCGTACGGGGGCTCACGGGATGAATGTGTTATGATTCCTCTATGCCTTATCCAAGAAATGGTATGTTTCGTTCTACGGTACTTTTTCACCTATGCTGAAGATGTGTTATTACAGCAGGTAGTAGGTGTTCCCATGGGGAAATCCTCCAGTTGCCCCCTTGCATGTATCCTTTGCGCCTATGCCGAATGGAAGTTCATCAGGTCTCTGGGACGTCATCAAGGCTTGGTTGAGGGTTTCCGTATTGTAGACGATGTCACTATCTTTGTCGCGGTTATAGGAAACGGGGGAACGAGTGCGTAGAAAACATTCTGGATAGGTTCTCACGCTGTTACGGTTCGAAGCTGAGGTTGGTTCGTACCGATGATGGGGGTGATCACTGGACGTTCGCCGGTGTCGATGTCTATAAGCATAGAATAACTTTGCGTACGGTGGCTATGGTCAAGAATTCGGCATCTATTTGGGACTCTAGAGATCTTCTCTTCGGTAGTTTTCAGGATTTCGAGTCGTATTCGGGTAAGAGGGCAAAAACGGGTGTCATTATGAGTGCTATGCACCGGGTGCTGGGACTTACCACTGACAGGTGGGGTCTGGATGAGTCGGTCTTAGCAATCAAGAGGGAGTTGCTTATTAGAAGATACCCGACTAGGATGTTGTCTTCGGTCTTTCGAAAATTTGGCAACAAATTCGGTGGGCATGTGGCCGAGGTGATGGGTGGTTTCTTTTAAAAGGTTACAGAGTACGGCGTCCACAGTGGCAGATGAGGCTTGGCCTTCTTGCAAGCATGTTTTCATTTCTGTTTTCCTAACCCTGCAAGCTGACCTCTACCTACCCGTTTTTACCCCTTATGATTTTTTGGGCCCTCCCACCCTTTCGATGGACCAGGACAGGCGACGGCTGTTTTTTTTTTTGGTTTTCTTCTGCTTTTTAGATCCTATAGGCGTTTTTCAAGGGTACAGGGAGGGAATGTTTTTTCAGGAACGATTTTTCGGGAATGCTTTTTCAATTGCGGCTTCTTCGCGTTCTTGTATTTTACCGACGGCCCCGGTAGGTTCGAAGCATTAGGTAGCATTTGGTTCAAATTGTAGCCAGGTACACGCTCGATGCTTGTGATCCCTCTTACGAATTTAAGCACCACCCGATCTGACCTGAGCTGCTGCAGAAACAGTTACGAGGTACTCCTACATGCCGGCGGGTGCCATTACTCAAGCACAAAGAGTATATACACCATGCTAGCGTGGAGGTAGCTCTCATTCAGCCTGCAGCAACGGTTGTACTTCATACGCGACCTCCGGCACACCTGCCGGTGCAGCGCTCTGCGCTACGACGTGCTCCAACTATCTTCGTGCTTCGTTGATGCTCCGTTGGACACCTCTCTGCTACTGAGGTGTTGAAGGCTCAGCTATTCTTCTTCATCCTTCGGTCAGGCGGCGACCCACGAGCGTTGTGTTATCCTCTCTTTGCTGTTGCTTCGTGATGTGTCTCTGTTGTTTGGCTGTGCAGGTCGACACTGGTTCCCGAGGACTTGCTATGTGTACCTGTGATCGGTCGTGCCGAGTGCTTCGATCCGAGAGGCGGCTCTCACCGTACGATTGCTCTCATCTGAAGGGTGCCTCATCTACAATTGATTTCGTTGGTATCATCCTGATTGGACGGGTTGGAATAGGTTAGCTATTTAAAGGGGCAAGGCAGAGGAATGACCCCACTAGTTTCGGATCGGATATCTCCTCCTGATGAGTCTGTTCGCGGCGCAGACGAAACGCGTTGAGGGTTTGCCATTCTTTGTGCTCGTTCGTTTTGAGTGCGATTTTGCTTTGTGCTCATTCGTTTTGAGTACAATTTTTATTTGCGATGGTATCTGATTTCGGATTTTTGCGTTCGTGACGAAGTATTCTGTATGGGTGTATCTATCGCCTTCGTCCTCATGCTCTCACTGTCTTACGGCAGACAGTTTTCTCTATCTACCAACGTTTCCGCCAGAGTTTGTCCAACGGATAGAATACTAGACCCTCCCACCTCCTTCTCACTTCCTCTATACTATCAAGTAACCCATCTTTTTTCTCCCTCGTCCTCCATAAGCATTGCGTGGCTTTCTTGAATAGTCCAGGTTGACTTGATCTCAATCTTTATCATATCATCATTCAATTCCCTGCATAGTCTCCAATCCTCATTCGCACTGTCACACCCGCGTACCACATTTTTTGCATTCATCATCCTAGGATCCACACCACTTCGATTACTCAGACAGAAGGATACGTGTTCCCCCTGTCGGGGGAGATCAAGGCTTGCACATCAACAAACCGAAACCATCTGGCGACTAAAGCGCCTATGGCTGTGGAGAAGACCTCCGACCGTCTGTTTTTTCCGCCAGACCAGTCGTGGCTTCTGACAACGTATCTTCGTCTCGGTCGGTGAACGACACTGGGCCGCTATCTTCTCGATTGAGATCTTCATGATCTCCGCTCTCGAGACCCTCTCATCGTACTTGACGCCCACCACTGTTTTTCATCGGAGTGAGATACTAAACTTCATCCTTACTACACCATCCACTACTGCTTTTAACGTTTTTTTGGTTGCCTTCCTTGAGAAACTTCGAATATTTGAGAACATCAACGCCAATTTTTTGATCCTGGGGGTCCGGCGTTCCCAAAACGCCGGACCCTCCTGGTCTATGGTTGAGACTAGATACAATTTTTTTTTTCTTTTTTTTTTCTTTTTTTGTATCTGGTCTCAACCGTAGACCAGGGGGGTCCGGCGTTTTGGGAACGCCGGACCCCCAAGAGCAAAAAATTTCGACCGGATTTTGGCAAAAAAAATCAGTTTTGATTTCGTTCAAAAAATATAATATGTCCGTTTTGACGAAATGACTGTTCTTCCCTCCCATCGTTCCAACTCCTTCTCGGTTACCGCCCTTGATATAGCAATATATGGCTCTCATCCCCACTTCCGAAGCCATGCATACAACTTATTCCTCCTTCCTGCGTCTTCAGCACATGTCCTACCCACGTGCTCTGCCCATCTGTCACTTAGGCTGCGTTCCGTCTTACCAATATACACCAATTTACACCACGGATTGATGAGCGCATAGACACAAGAGTCCGGATTATCCATCTATCCCTATCTTTTTCTAAAATTTCCCTGCTGCAGCATTCGACAAATTTCCTACCCCACTCTACTTCGCCTTCCAGTACAAGCAGAAAAATTACGTTCCTCAAAATTATCTCCGCTAGATGCTTCAGCTTCCCTGCACGACGGTTAAGTCTATACCACTTCCGACATTCCAGAAATTCCAACAAGGTATCCCAACTCTCACTCTTACTCGTCTGGCTCACCCTAAGGGTCTTGCTGATCTCCCCTTATCTGATTTCGTTGGACTTGGTTGATGTCGAGCCGGATGCGTCCTTACCTCGAAAACAAAAGGTTACTCGCAGCTCCGCAAGGATATCGACTGCAAGAAAACCATAAGGCCATTTCAAGCAAACTCCACACCAATGTATAGAGTGCACTTCTTACTATCATATTTAAAAAAAAAAAAAAAAAAAAGAAGTTAAAAACACATAAAACAGCAACCCAAAAGTGCATTTTCAGGCAAGTTTGGCATGAAACACGTCATCCAAATTTCAGGATTTTCAGGCCTCCCAACAGCACAAATTCTAATAACCCAAATAATACCAAATTTGGCAGACAGCAACCTTAAACCAAAACAAAAACAGGCAAAAAACCAAAAAACCAAAAAACCAAAAAAACAAACAGGCAAAAAAACAAAAAACCAAAAAACCAAAAAATCCAAAATTTGACCCCCAAACCCTAATTTAAGTTTTGGTCCCATTAGTCAGGAGCTGAAAATGGAGGTCCCCGTTAACCATTTGTAAGGTTAACCGACCCCCCATTTTTCAGGTCAATTTATAAGAAAACCATAAGGCCATTTCAAGCAAACTTCACACCAATGTATAGAGTGCACTTCTTACTAACATATTTAAAAAAAAAAAAACAACAACAACAACAACAACAACAACAACAACATAAAACAGCAACCCAAAAGTGCATTTTCAAGCAATTTTGGCATGAAACACGTCATCCAAATTTCAGGATTTTCAGGCCTCCCAACAGCACAAATTCTAATAACCCAAATAATACCAAATTTGGCAGACAGCAACCTTAAACCAAAACAAAAACAGGCAAAAAACCAAAAAACCAAAAAACCAAAAAAACAAACAGGCAAAAAAACAAAAAACCAAAAAACCAAAAAATCCAAAATTTGACCCCCAAACCCTAATTTAAGTTTTGGTCCCATTAGTCAGGAGCTGAAAATGGAGGTCCCCGTTAACCATTTGTAAGGTTAACCGACCCCCCATTTTTCAGGTCAATTTATAAGAAAACCATAAGGCCATTTCAAGCAAACTTCACACCAATGTATAGAGTGCACTTCTTACTCACATTTTTTTTTTGTTTTTTTTTTATAAATATGTTAGTAAGAAGTGCACTCTATACGTTGGTGTGGAGTTCGCTTGAAATGGCCTTATGGTTTTCTTATAAATTGACCTGAAAAATGGGGGCAAACTCCACACCAATGTATAGAGTGCACTTCTTATTAACATATTTAAAAAAAAAAAAAAAAAAAAAAAAAAGTTAAAAACACATAAAACAGCAACCCAAACTTCCGTCATTCCATAAATTCCAACAAGGTATCCCAACTCTCACTCTTACTTGTCCGGCTCACCCTAAGGGTCTTGCTGATCTCCGCTTATCTGGATTTCGTTGGACTTGGTTGATGTCGAGCCGGATGCGTCCTTACCTCGAAAACAAAAGGTTACTCGCAGTTCCGCAAGGATATCGACCGCATCATTCACGGAGGAGAGAAGGTTAACCGACCCCCCATTTTTCAGGTCAATTTATAAGAAAACCATAAGGCCATTTCAAGCAAACTCCACACCAATGTATAGAGTGCACTTCTTACTAACATATTTTTAAAAAAAAAACAAAAAAAAAAGTTAAAAACACAAACCATTTGTGTCCGTAAAAGGGAACTCCGGCTTGCAGAGTCTCTGGGTAGAAAGATCTCAGGGACTTGCGCACGACCTTTCTGTATGTTGACTCTGTGACGTACTTCTCGCCCAGAGGAACACCTCCCCAAGGGTCTTCCCCTCGCGCCATCATGTTAGCTTGTGCCTCGGCCTTAGTAGGCCAGCCCCTTCCTTTCTACTTCATACTTGACGGTGTACCCAACTCTTCACGCTTGCTTTGCTTCGACGGTGTTTTAACCGGCGGGCTGTTCTCAACATCTCCCGTTGGGTCTCTTCGCTCTCTTTTGTCCTTCAGAGGCGTCTGCTCGGCTTCGTCTTCCTCGTCTTCGGAGCTTGACGACGGCTGAAGCTGCAGGTCTTCGTTCTTCTTCTTCTTGTCTAACGTCACTCCTTTTATCCCTCGCCGTACAATCTTCTCGAGCTTTGTTTCGTATTCCTCTCTTTGTTCAGCCAGCAACTTTTTCATCTCCCACCTTCTTCGCTGTTCTTTCTTTTATTTCGCCTTCTTCTTCACCATTTGCACCCTCGTCGCTTCCTCCTTTGCGGCTTTTGCCTCATCCTTTTTCTTAAGTTTCTCTTCTGCCTCCCTCTTTGCGTCCTCGACCGCCCTCTGTTGGGCGATAAGTTGCTTTGCCATCTTCCCAACGGCGCTTAGCGGTTCCTCCAGCTCTTTACTTAGGGCCACTATACCTCCTTGTGCACCACCAGAGTTTCGACCTTGTAACCTCGGGCACTAGCTCTTATAATGCCCTAGTTCGTTGCACTCATAGCTGCGTACTCGCCTCCCTCCACCTTCCCCATAACTTCTACGTTCTTACGGGTCAACCGACCCTCCTCGTCTTTCTTCTGTACGCCTCTCGCGTCGGTCGTCTCGTCCTCTTTCTCGTCTCTCATCGCCACTATCATAGTACCTCTCCCTCCTTTCGCGCAAGTCATACCTTCGACTCCCCATCTTCGTCTACGATTGATAGCTCGGACTCTCCAGACCGTCACTTGACACTCACTCTAGGATCGCTTTGACCTCCAGCGCTGTTCCTGCCCTGGTACGGCAGCTCTTGGTCATCACTTGATTGTCTTCACGGAAACTATTCACCAGCTTGGCGTTCGTTGTCGTGTACTGTAACTCGGCTCCTCACTGGCACCATACTCCAAGTAACGTCCCTTGGATGGTTGCAGTGCTCTCTCAAAGCAGATTGAGAACGGTGCAGAATGTGCAGGTGCACACATGCAACGTGCTTGTTTACGCATGGCAAACATTAGATAGACAGTAGTCAACTCGAAACGAAACACTTAATTGCTTTGAAAATGTCGATAAAGCATCGCAGAGGCTCTAGGGGATACACCTGCTGACAAAAACCCAGTTTCCTTTTTTTTTTTTGTTCTCCTTTGTTTTTCCTTCTCATATTTCCCGACCTATGCGTGTCATCCTTGGGGCCTCGTGGTGGTGCATCTTTCCATGTTCTAGCGGAAGATTCACTCTCGTTTTGCACATTTAGAGAGCAGTGGAGCCCCCCTCGATCCACTACTCTCGAAATGTGCAAAATGAGAGTGAATCTTCCGCTAGAACATGGAAAGATGCAAGGCCCTCTTTTTTTTTTTTGTTTTTTTTTTTTTTT
>BFEA01001239.1:31822-51885 GCA_003427395.1 Chara braunii
TGGGTCTCGCTCCACTACTCTAGACTCTCGAAGTTTCGAGAGTAACGCCTCGCTCCACTTACTCTAGAGTTTAACTCGTGAAAACACCCTTCGAGAGCTGTCAGAAGGCGCTCTCGAAGGGCACTCTAGAGTAGTATAGAGTTCACAGCCTGCGACGCTCACGATTTCCAGCGTCCTCCTTCCTTTTTTTTTTTTTTTTTTTTTTTTTTTTTTTTTTTAAACGGGCCCAGTGCCCAAGCCTGATATTATCGAGAAGAAGATTGAGGCCGGGGTCCTCACAGTCTACCCGGAGTGACCGAACCAAGCATGCTGAGAACGGGGCTCAGCATCCCTCATCTGATGATGCTCCTGCCGCCGCTCCTGCCTCTTTTTTTCGTGACTGTGCCTCCTGCCGCAACCTTTAGAGCGAGCTGGCGCTGTCGTGTAGCGCTGTAGAAGGGCTGTCATGTAGCGCTGAGAAATTCGTGAGTGTTTCTTTAGTTCTTGAGTCTGGAGTAAGTGGAGCGATGCCTCCTTTTTCATGAGCTCTAGACCTCTGACAGCTCGAGAAGCACTCACAATTTTTTTCGTGAGTCTAGAGTAGTGGAGTGAGACCCATTGTCCGCACAGACTTTTTTTTTTTTTTTTTCCATTTGGTAAGAAAACACTCAACTAGACATGTTCTGTCCTCGATCATGATGACATGTATGGGTAGAGTTCTCACCTTGGGTAGGCCGTGGGATGTCCCACTAGCAAGGAGGATTCTATTGAATGCCTGAATTTGGACGTGTTTATGGACACATGCACAGAATTGGGACTGGTCTGCTTTTCTGCATCTCTACGTAAAACACATCCAGATTCAGGAGCTTAATAGAATCCTATAGTGGACAGACGGAAGAAGAATGCCACCCACTGAAGGAACGACTATGTTGGTAGGTGCGTCCCTTAACAAAGTTGTGGTGATCCCCCGGGGGCGACGGCATCACCTGCCGAACCCAAACGGGTGTCACTGTAACCACATGAAAAGACAAATGTTCAAATGCTACAGATTGTCCAGTACAGGTTGTAGTATGCTATGAAAAACCATGTGAGAGTTTTCCGGCTTATACAATTCAAAAGCGGCTGCCGTATGAACCAGGCCGGAGTGCCTGGATCATACGACATAGGCCGCCTTTAAAAAAAAAAAAAAAAAAAAAAAAACCATGTGAGAGAATTCCTAAATGAAAAAAGCGAACCATTGACTACAATGACCACAGAAGCTCAAACCATGTGAGAGAATTCCTATCTGTGGTTGGTGGCTTCAAGCCTTCAACACAATGTTACCAAAAAAAAAAAAAAAAAAAAAACCCCTTAGGAAAGAGAACAATCCATATCAAAATTATGTAATGAAGAAGATCAAACAATACATGCGGAAATGTGGTATAATCCAAAGAGAGGCAAACTTAAGAGAAGCCACAGAAGCCCCTGGGGCGATGAACTGGAGCGCAGATGTTTGACAGTAATGTGTGTAAGGCCAGACTATTTTTTATTTTTATTTTTTTTAAGTTCAACCTTGAAAACAGCAAAGTGGGCAGTTTGTCATGATGTGTCTGCACCGTCACCAGGTCCCGACAGCTGTACCAAAGAGCCAGGAATTTTTTGATCGATCTTGGCTGAAACCCCCTGTTCTGTACTGTCAGCGACCAATCTGTAGAGAGCATCAGCTTTATAGCATATTTCACCTCGGCGCGTACCATCGGGTGGATGAGTTTCTCCCCTCTGTATTTTGCTGAAATTCCTGAGATTCCATAGGGTCCACAGAATATCCCCCCCCTGGGGACTCTTCCGCAGAATATTATGCAAGGGCAGTATCCATCTTTCCGCGCCTGGCAGCGATTCCTAGGAGGGCAAAGTCATCCAGCCAGTGTGTCGCAGCTCGAGGGATGGTTCTGGCAGAATTACCAAACTAGTAATACTAAATTAATAATGAATTCTGAGGTTCTGTTTGAAAAATAAATAAATAAATAAAATAATAATAATAATGAATTACCAAAAAAAAAAAGAAACAAAAGGTGATAATGAAAAATTACCACGGCCTGCCAGATCAAGGACAGTATCCTAGTAAAGTTGTTACCTTATTAAAAAAAAAAAAAAAAAAAAAGATGGTGGGCCATCACTGTTCCTTCCCTGACTAGCTTACCTGTGGACACAGTTGCCCCCCGTATCAGGCCTCGTGCCTCCGTGGCTTATTTAATATTTACTGATTAAATTTTATGTTTCTATTAAATTTGGACCATATCATTTCAGCTCTATTTATGCGTGTCATCCCCGCAGAGGGACTGTGGCGGCTTATGACGTCTGACGAGGGAGGTTCTGACAAAAGGTGACACCTTTTCCTTTCTTTCTTAGGCCATACTCACACTAGGATGTTTGCTCCTCGCTTCTGGACGCGATTGCCGTCAGATACATCCAGGTCTGGCCGTAATTGGTGGTAGGTACGTTTAGGAAAAGGCAGGTACCTTTAGGAAACTGCTTGCGTGAGTGTACTGTTAGCATCAGAGGTACCCGTGGCACTGCCACTCTAGTCTCCTATTCTGACAAACAGAATGTACCTGACAAACACAATGTACCTGCAGTTCTTGAAGAGGGTCTTTTTTTTTTTCCCACAAGAAGATCAACTTAAAAAAAAAAGAAAAAGATCAACTTCCATGAAGAGGGTTTTTTTGGGAAAAAAAAAGAAAAAAAAGAAAAGGGTCTTCTCTCTTAGTCATCCTTGTCCTTACAGCCTCTTCATTGAAAAGAAAAGAGAAAAAGAAAAAAGGAAATGGAAATGATCAGTCAGTGAATCTTTTTTTTTTTTTTTTTTGGGGGGGGAAAGTCATTGAATCCATCAACTCAATCAAATTGTTTTTTTTTTGTCTTTTTTTAAAATACTTTGGACAGTTTCTCGATTTATGTGCGTCATCCTTGCGCAGAGCCGTTCCATTTTTATTTTTTTATGTATTTTTTATTTTTTTATTTTTTTACCAGAAGAAAGGCATCATTCCATTATATGCCAGAAAACGGGTCTGGCGTCCCGTACATATAAACCACAGCCATACAGGGCTGGGAAAAGCACTCCCGACCAATCCAATCCCCAACTGCAGCCAAAAAACCAGGCAACGTTGGCGGCCGTTTACAACAATCGGCCATATCCTAGTTCCCCCTATCAAACCGTAACGTAATGCTACACCTCTATTACTCTGCAAATCTACAAAGTATCAGCTTGATCACAGAAAACCTCTATGTACAGCTATCAACCGTATGTGACTGTCTTATAGTAACTGTGGCTGTGTACAGCAATCAACCGTGTCATTATCCTACACCTCTGTAATTATACAAATGTACAAACCTGTGTAATAAATCACAGGAAAAATCCGGAAAAAAACAAAGAAGGCGATCGACCCGGGGGACAGTCCACAGATGCAAGTCCCGAAAAAGCACCCCATCGTGTAGTGAAAAGCTGCATTGCCTTTCTGGTAAACCCTTTCCGCTGTACTCTATGCTCCCAGTCGGCCTGCATCGCTTGTTTAATGCCATATTTGACCTCTGCTGGGATCATTGGTGGCGTCAGCTTGTCTCCACGTCTGGTTGCTGAGTTTCTGAGTGTCCAAAAGGTCCACAGTATTGCACCTCTGAGTCTGAGTGTCTCTTCCGCGTATGTGTAACGTTGTGAAAAAGGTGTTCGTCTTGCTGCAGTTCTCATCAGTATGAAGTGGTCTGTCCATGTGGGCTCAGGTGCAATTCTACTCTGAGTCAACTCCAAAAAGCGGGCCAAAACATCTCATCCAGCAGCACCAACGCGCCAATGGCAAGGGAGGAGCGTAATCAGTCGATCCGTCGTCCCCAACACAGGCACAGCACCCCAATTGTCGATGCCAAACACCCCAACCTTCCATTCCACCGTCGATCAGGCATACACCAAGCACTTCATCAGCATCATCTGGCTCGGTCGAAATCATCCCCCAACTCTTGGGTTCCGTATCTGAAACCAGGGGACTGCGCCCCGGATTGGTTGATAATTCTGGTATAACAGCGACGTCCAGATCCCGCCCGCTGACTGTCCCCACATCACTCTCCTATCCCTCCACAGTTAACGGACGTCCCCAAGGACAACTCGAGCAAATTGGATAATACCATGTTTTTCTTTTTCTTCTCAAAAAAAAAAAAACAAAAAAAAAAAACAAACAAAGGCTGATGACCTTGAGATATCTATCATGTTTGAGCTGACCCGCCCCAGGGCGAGGTCACACTAACAACGAGGACTGGATTGAGCGCCTGAATCTAGACTTGTTTGTGGCTGCTTTTCTGCATCTCTGGTTAAAACACGCCCAGATTCAGGATATTTATCCAATACTCCTTGCTGGTGGTACCTCGCCGCAGGTAAGTCAGAACTATTTGATTCTCTTCATCTAATTGCATGTCTCAACCAAGCCAGGCCCGCCGGTACCGCTGGGTCCCTTTTTGTTTCTTTGGGGGGTTAACAAACAAAAACCACTGCCACAGAATGGTGCCTCTCCTGTTCCTCTATAGAAATCCTGAATCTGGCTATGTTTTATGCAGAGATACAGAAAAGCAGTTCTATCTATACAGAAAAGCAGTTCTATCTCGATTTCCTGCTCCTGTCCTCAAACACGTCCAGATTCAGGCATTCAATCTGATGCTCTTTGCTAATGGGACCACGGCCCTGATGCCTCCAGCAAAAGAGGTACCCCTTTTAAACTTTTTTTGGGGCGGCTACTTTGATCATAGTTCTCTTGATACCTCTGATCCGCATTAGTGGGGTCTTTGGCCAAATTATACGGGTACCAGTGTGAGCGTGAGTTGGTTGTGTGTGGTGTGTGGGAGAGTGTTGCCCTTAGACACTGCTATTATTCAATGGGGGGTGGGGGACGATGAAAAGGGAGGCGCAGCTACTGGCAAAATGCTCCGGTCTTTCCATCAGCCGGGACACCACCGGCGGCCCCAACCCTGCACCCTAAACCACTAGGAAAGGGGCAACATGCAATACCACTTTCATCATGAGTGGTAGCTATGCTTGCAGGGGTTCCCTCTATATAGCCTTAGGATTAGTGGTGAGTAGGTAGTGAAAGGTGAAAGAATTGGAGAGGAGAATATTATTATAGTGTAGTATAGTCGTTGGCGGGGAAAGGGGATGAAAGCGATACATGCATGGAAAAGGTAAGAACAAGGGTAGGGGGCTCCAGAGTGCGAGGCTGCTTAAAACCTAAGTCCACAATTTATCCTACAATAAGTTTAGGAACGTCGTATGTGTGTCTTCTCAAAGTTTTTAGGAGAAGGCAGCAAATTAAAAAAAAAAAAGAGTTTTGGATGGTTGTTTCCATAGGGACGCTAGCTCAGTCACAATCTCAAAATCTCCAAATCTCCAAATCTCCAAATCTCCAAATCTCAAAATCTCAAAATCTCAAAATCTTCAAATCTCCAAATCACAAAATGTGTGTAGGTACAAGTATTCTGTTGGTTGGCGATTGGAAAGTCCAACATAGATCATGCAGCTACAAATCTTCATTTCTGAAGACTTAGGGTCTCGCCACACGGCACACGAAACGAAAACGAAACGAGTGCATCTGCCCACGAAAGGTGGCAAAATACACTCTTTACTATTGATAGCAAACCGATGAACCTGGCCATTTTCTGTGGGAAGATACATTTGTTTCGTTTTTTGTTTCGTGTGCCGTGCAGCTAGGCCCTTAGACCAGCCATGAGACCAAACTGTTACCGTGCAGCTAGGCCATTTTTTTTTTTTCCAACATGCCCCCACCAGTGTTAGTGGTGCTGATAAGAGCAGACACCACTAACACCTTGGGAGAGGCTCCATCTATTGGTGGGGAGCATCACCTGCTGGGAAACGGAACCAGCGTCCCATATACAGATTGAATTTGCAGCATGTCAGAAAAAGTCAGAAAAGGAACCATTTGGGAAAGTCCTGCCAGCATTGATTACCCTGGCATCCAGGGGATTGACTGAGCAGGAGGTAGGGGAGGGGGGATCCTCTTCGCCTTGGGACCGGCGCCAGATGCCTACTGTAACTCACGAGTTCCTCCCTCCCCCCACCCAGTCTGAAATGTCGCTTCCCAGCGTGCAATAAAAACTGTTCCTTCATGTGTGTTGTCATGCGTGTCTCCAGAGTGGTGCCCGGTCACCGGAGGCTGGGAAGGCTCAGAAAATGACTAGTGCGAAGGCACTGTTTTGAAGGAAGTGAGAGACTGACATTTGAAGGGATTGAAAGAGGTGACTGTTAAGAGGCCTCA
Source organism: Chara braunii (assembly GCA_003427395.1). Classification (NCBI taxonomy): domain Eukaryota; kingdom Viridiplantae; phylum Streptophyta; class Charophyceae; order Charales; family Characeae; genus Chara; species Chara braunii. Next base: position 38,092 of record BFEA01001239.1, read on the forward strand.
ACGAAAAACAGAGAAAATTCCAATAAAACAAAAGGAAAAGGAGAAAAAAGGAAAGAAAAAGGAAAGAAAAAAGAAGGAAAGAAAAAGGAAAAGAAAAGAGAGAAAAGAAAAGAAAAAAAAAAAACCACTACAGATGATGAAGGGATAAAAAAGGAAGAAAAGGAGGGATCAGTCCGTTATTGCCTCAACTAGGGCGAGTGGGTGTGGAGGGAAAGGGTCTGGGAAGTCAGATGGGGGGCGCATTGGGAAAGTGGGTTTTATATTTGTCCAGTCGTTAAGGATCAGACGATAGTCCCTGCATTCCGCTCTTCCCTGCGGTTGCCCTTCGTCTTTATCTCCCCCCCATTCCACTTTCGCTATCCATCCTCCCCTGTCTCCTCCTAACCAGGCTTTGCAGAACGAGGAAAGTGCTCGCTTGATGTCTGTGTGTGTCTGAAAGAGGTCCAGTTGGGGTTTCAAATCCTGCCATCTCCTCGTTATCTCCATGTTTATCTGCTGTTGGATCTGTTCAGTTACTTCTGGCCTTTCCACCCTCACCCCTTCTATTGCCAGGAGGCATCTTTGCCACCAAAGTCCCCATAGGATTGCTTTTCGTCCCAGTTTAAACATATTCTCCACGAAATCAGATGCCTCCTGGACCTGTGGCCAGTAGCCTGTGAGTATGGCCCTCCATGACCATGGCCATGGCGGAGCAAGGACCATCTTTCTCCATATTCTGTCCCACCATCGCCATGTCAGTTTCGCCGTGGGGCATTGCATGAAGACGTGCTCTATGGTTTCTGCCCACGTGCTTGGCGGGAAGGCTTGCAAGCATCGCGGGTACCAGGGTAAGGCTTGTCCCTTCTGTTCCAGATTTGTGTGATCAATCAGCCAGTTCATCGTAGGAAGGCAGCGATGAGCTATCTGCCATTGTAAAGAGGTGATTTTTGCTGGTTTTGCTTTTCGTTCTTGGAACCAGGGAATTGGTGTGAGGAGTGAGCGGTCTACATTTAGATGTTTTGCCCATCTATCGTTTATCACGTCTCTCAATGGTCTCTTAGGTCTGAGCATTTTGTAAGTGGATTTGACAGTCAATTTGTGGAGACTGATCTTCTTTGTGGGGCCTATCCTTCGCCCTGTCGGTTTCCACTCCCATTCCACTGGGTCCTAAGGTAATTCTTGTATTCCAATGGATGGTTGGAAAGCCCGGGCTTCCTCCCCCTCTCCCTGAACTCGTACCCGGAATATTTCCGTCTTGTCCATCCAGATGAAAGGGTCCCGACTACCCCGTAAGGAGCCTGATCGACGAAGTGCAAATCTTTCTACTAGTGCAACCTCGGGTCCCACCCCATGTACTCGCCCGATGTGTCCGGGATCTCCTTTGAGCCCGACCTAGTCTCCTTCCTTCAATGAGGGTCCTTTTCTCAGTTTCCTGTACCATGGAAGTGGTATTCTTTCAATGAGTTTTTCCAGATTTTGTGCGACATGGTGATAGTGTTTGAGTGTGAGGCGTAGTTCCTCTGCTATTTTCCAGTCTTTTCACTCTTTGTTCCATATGTCTCCTATTCTGATTACCCCTTGTTTTACCCGCCCTTTCCACGGGGATGCTGAGCTGTTCATCACTTGTCCCTGCCTATCTGTAAGCCATCGGTTCCCGAAGAGGGGTTGACGAAAAACCTCCTCCCACCGGTCCGGGGGTGGCCTTTCCGGGGGGGGGAGTTGTCGCCAGCTCTTCAACAATGAGGGTCAAAATTGGTCCATGGCTCCATTTTGGTTCCTTCCTCTGTTCGGCCACTTTCTTGGGATTTTCCAGTAACGATCCTCTAACCATGTCAGAGGGTGGACTCCGGGGGGGGCAGGGGGTGCTAGGCGTGCCAGGTGTTCTAGGGCCAGGGGTTGCCAGGGATTGTCCATGGCAAAGATGAGTTTCCTAATCCATTGGAGTCGCAGGGCTTGTGTTTGTACTGTCGGGTCTACTATTCCCAGTCCCCCTGCACTCTTAGGTTGGATAACCGAGTCCCAGGCAACCCTGCTGATGACGTTTTGTAGGTCGCCATCTCCTCGCCATAAGAAAGCTGCCACCTTCTCGCACCGCTTGTTTGCTTAAGGGCCAGACAAGGGATTTGTACCACAGTGATGCAAAAATCACATTATTTATTACCAGCACCCTGCCCAAGAGGGATGAAAATTTCTTTCCCCAATTTGCTAATTTGGTCAAGGCCGGAGAGGTGATTCATTCATCGTTTGTTGGTGGACAACCTGCTGTCGTCATCACAACCCCTAAGATTCTAAGTGGGGCCTCCAGTGGGAGCCATGCAATGTGCGGGGTTTCTGGAGGGCGTCCCCCTTGAGAGTGGATCCACCAACCTTGCGTTTTGTTTCCCCAATTTACTGTCATGTCCGAGACCGGAGAAAACCGTTCCATCAAGCGTTCGATCTCCTCCATGTTCTCAGTCGTGGCGTCCACCATAATCGTGAGGTCATCAGCAAAAAAGGAGCAAACTGGGATCACTTCTTCCGGAATGTGAGTTATTTTAATTCTAGAAATGTCCTTGTTATGGCGAAGATTTGCCGATAAGGCTTCCATGATGATTAGGAAAAGAAAGGGTGCTATCGGGTCTCCCTCGCGTACCGAACGTTCTAATTTTACAGGGGGGGGTCAGTGATCCATTGATTTGGACGCTTGTGGTGGCAGTGTGGTGGAGGATGCGTACCCATCGCTTGAACATTGGCCCAAAATTCATTTTCTGAAGGCATCTGTCCAGAAAGACCCAGTCCACATGGTCATATGCTTTTTCAAAGTCTATAAACACCAATGCAGCATTTTGGTGTTGTTGCCTGGTTAATTGGAGAACCTCATGCACCAATAATATATTTTCCTGAATGTTCCTATTTTGTATGAAACCTGTTTGCGCAGGGTGTATGATGTCCTCCATTACCGTGATCATTCTGTTGGCCAGTGCCTTGGACAACAGTTTGTAGGTTACCGTGAGTAGAGTGATTGGCCTGTAATTACGTATGTTCATTTTGTCGCCCTTTTTGTAAAGTAAGGAGAGTACTCCCTTACCTACCATCTCCCCCATGTCCTCTGCGTTCCACACATCAGTGTAGAAATCCATCAGGTCCTGACTCAGGGTATCCCACATTGTTTCCCAAAATTCTTTGGGAAAGCCATCTATTCCGAGCGTCTTATCCTCCTCCATTTGCATAAGGGTCGTCCAAATCTCTGATTTAGAGAGGGGGGCTTCGAGGCACTCTCGTTTGGCCTGGGAGAGGGATCTGTCCATTGGTGCCAAAAAGTCCTCTATCATTTGATGACGAGTTTCCTCTGCTGTAATCGAGATGTGTGTCGCGAATAAATCTTTGTAGAAATCTCGGGCTATTTTCATGCATCTTGCCGTTGTCCGAGCGGGTGATGCCTCATCTTCTTCCGGGTCGTATAGAGCCTCGATGGTCGTTCTCTTCGCTTTTACTGGTGCGATCCAAAAAAATTGTGCGTTCATTGCTCCCTGGGTTCTGTGCTTTGAAAGTTTGGCTCGGATTCTCGTGCCCTGCCAGCGGTATTGTGCTTGACTCAACAATTTTTCTTTCAAAATTTGAATACGGTTGTTCCCCTCTTGATCAAGGGGCTCCTGTTCATACGGGAGTTCCTGCTGCTCCAATTCCAAGGGTTGAGTCATAGTTTCTATTTCTTGCTGGTTCGTTTGTGCTGCCAGAAGTTTGGCAAATTCCTTGTTTTTTTTGGTGAGAAAGATAAGACCGTTATTAAACCAAGTAATGTGAGATTCCAGTTCCGGGCGTCGCTCCCTCCAGAAATTCCAGGCATGCCTAAGGTACTATTTGAAGGATTTTAGATGTAACAGAGACGTGTTAAGTTTGTAATAACCAGGCCCGCGATCGGGTTTTTTACGAAAGGTCAGTGTGGTCATGCACATCTTGTGGTCCAAACCCGGAAAGGGGCTTAAGGGAAGAATTGCCGCTGTGGTCAAAGCCCCTTCCAGTGTCTCAGCCATGAGAATCAGGTCTATTCGAGATTTTGACAACCTAGTTGGGTCGTTGTTTCTGATACAGGAGAAGACCCGTTCCGTAGGGTATAGGCGTCTGAAAGAGTCAAAAAGGGAAAGGGTGTCACATAGGTTCCCTAGCATCCGTTCATCCTCTTCCACGTTCCCCACTGTGGATTGGGGGACCCTCCAGCGGTCAAGCCACCTGTCAGGGGCGACGTTGAAATCCCCAGCCAGGATTAGGGGGATATCGGGGTGTGTTTTGGCTGAAATCTTTTCTAGGAAGGCCCTGCGCTCCTGTACTGAGTTAGGCGCATATATGCACATGATGTGTACCACCTCTAGTTCTATTATTCCTAATATGGACACCCATCTCCCCTCCTCTTTGTCTGTCTCCCATTGGATCACTTCCAGCCTTGAGTCTGGAGGGACCCATATTGCCACCCCTGCTCGTCCCGGTCCCGGGGAAAAGGCCTGATATGATTGGTAGGGCCAAACGAATTTGAGGGCCCTGCGGTGGTTTGGCGTGTCCATTAGATGTGTCTCCTGTACACATATCACGTCTGGCCAGGACCTCCCTCCCACCCCTCGTAAAATGTCCCATATTGCTTTAGTTTTGTCTTGACAGGTGGAAGCCAAACCATTTACGTTGATGAATTTGAGATCCAAATCTGTCGTTTGTAAGATTCTTTTCCATGCCGGGTTCCTGCCATACAGCGTTGCCACCCAGTCTGTCATGTTGTTTTTATCTGCCCCTTTCGCTGTTATCGTAGTTTAATTAGAGTACTGTGTTTTGACTGTCTTTCCTTTCCTTTCTTTTTTCTCTTTTTTTGTTGGGGGGGGGGGGGGGGGGGGGAGCAACTTAAAATCTCTGCCAAGGCTGCTGGTCCCATGTCACTCCCCCATTGAATATGCCTCTGCGGGCTATCTTGCACAGGCAGATGATCAGATCGTCGGCGGACCATATGTGACTTGGTTTCACTTTGAGACTCTGCAGTTCCAAGAGGGTGTTGTGGTTGAGCCAGGTGAGTCCTGCTTCTTTGTTCTCCTCAAAGAGTACAAAAACGTCCCAATCTGCCTCTTTGTTAGGGCCCCCAGATGCAATCAAAGATGCTGTGGCCCCTGGCTCATAGTGTTCAACCACGAAGGTCCTAACTTCTTTCATTTTAAATCCCCCGAGGTCGTACTGTCGCCATCCATGAAGTGTCACCCCCCCAAAACTGGGGGTATAGTCATTATGGTCGGCTGGTGACAGCCCCAGTTCCCATTTGCCCCCCCTTTTTTCGCACCGGGATTACCAGGACTTTGCTCCCTTCTGTCAGAGCTGCATCGTGGTGTCCCTTTTCCACCAGGTGTCTTAGTTTAAATCAGCGAGATGGTTCCAATTCCTCCTTTTCTTCGTTCGGAGGTGTTTTCCGGGCAGGTGCTTTTTCCTGATCTGGATCATGGGTCTGATGTTCTTGTTCGTTTTGGTGGGGGGGGAGAAGTTGTCCCTGCACTATGTGCCACACTCGATGCAGGATCGTCTGCCAGCTGGTGCCCTGGGGCAGCCCTTGTTCTAGGGCTTGCTTCAGTGTGTCGCTGCTATCGAGCATTGTGAACAAATGCACATATGCGTCGTCCCACCACGTCGTGGGTTGGTCTTGGTATTGTGGGCGCAAATGATCTAAAAGCCAATCTGCCAAACCTCTAATTTTTTTCTCTGTGTCTCCTGTTGCCAGGGAGAATTCTCGCTGGTCTGTTTCTGCATCCGACATCTCCACCTCCGGTATGGTGGGAGGGGTATCAACCTCTATGGGCTGGGGTCCGAAAGCCGGGCCCAAAGGGTCCTTCCCCTTGGTAGGGGAGAGGGTTGCCCATGGGGATTTAGGAGGGGGTGTTTCCGGTTCCTTTTTTTTTGTCCCTGTGTCTTCTTTCCTGCTCCTTGTCTGATTTCTTTCCTTTTGTGGGACTTCTATCTGTTGTCCTCCCCCTTTCCCTTGCTCCCCTCTTTTCATCTGCATGGTCCCGGTTTCGTTTTCCTTTCCATTAGTGGTCACTGTTCCATTCCCGGTGTGGAGAGGTTGAAGTTCCTGTTCTGTCTTTCCCCGGCCATGTGACCCATTTCCAGGACTGCGAATGGATTTGCAGGTGGTTTCTGGGCTGTGTTCACCTTTTGAGTTGTCACAACTTTCTGTTTTTGTCTTCCATCCTCTTGTTTGGATGGGTCTCCTTTCTGCCGCAGGGGTGTTTTTTTCTTTTTCTGTGACACCTGTGACACCTGTTGCCACAAGCTCGACGTGTCCTCTTTCCCGACGCAATCTTGTGGTCGGGGTTCCAGAGTCTTTGTCTGTTGTCCCTGTTGGGTGGATGGGGATGGGAGTTTTTGGGGTTCGTCCATGTGCTTCTCCACTGACTGAGGGGGGGTCCAGCTAGCCGGGGGTTTGGTTTCGCGGTTTGCTGTTCATTTTCCTTCCCATTTCCATCCCCTTACCCCTCCCCCCTGCTTTTCTTCGTCGATGTAGACCCAGCCTTCGTGACCCGGGTCAACTGTTCGCCAGAGCATTCTTTTAATGGGGTCTCGCAGAAGGCGTCCCGTTGATTTGATTTTCTTCCCCGGGTGGTGAGGGCAGTCCACCTCCGCTGCTAAGTGGCCGTAAGCTTGACATTTAAAACACCATGGACGTGTTTTATGAGCTGTATGAACTCTATTTAATCAACTTAAATGTGACAGTTTAAAAAAAGAGCGTAAAAAAGTTGCGTGTCTTGGTATTTAGAAGATCTTCGATCAAGAAACCACTGCAAGATTTGATGATTTTTTTATCTACCGGAACCAGCAAGTTATTTCGACGAACAATAAATCGGAGACCGATTTAGTGCACAATTTTCTACACTATGTTAAAGATGAAGTTAACTTTTGTTTTCGAGTGTTTTTTCCTTACCTCATCGATCACCTCTTGTTCATTCAAATCAATTTTGCTTCAATGTGACATTTTGGCCAAATCATGAAACCATGTTCGTTGAAACAAAAGTTACAAAACTATACATTGTCAATCGGGCGGACGTGCCGGCCCTATTGTGATTAATCGGACGCAACAACAATTCTTACAGTTGTGTCTTCCATTGACAATCTATAACGTAAGTGAGATCCACCTTCAAGTTGGGGAGTGACAACATGGAATGAGACTCTCCATTTACATAGCTGCGTGAATCGGCGTCAGAAATCGCAAAGGACCTGGTGTTTGTATGAGCACTAGAAAGACTCTCAAGGATGATTATGCGAAGTGTTTCAAGATATAAGGAATATTGTTTTTTTTATTCTTAGAACATGAACAATGGTAGGATTCCGTAGGAAGTACTAGCCTAAGGAACTTCCAAGTACGAACTATTAAATCTAAGGAAATTTAGTTCGTACGAACTAAATCTAAAATTAAATGCAACGAGGTTATCTGATTCAATGCATGGAATGCATGAAAACTCACACTTCTTGACTTACAAAACATGTTTTTCGTTTAATAAGGATGACAACTTGGGGAGAGCTTATCCAATTCCAAAGCACAAGGATGTCTGCAGGTCATGACCTATCTGTCCATCATTTTCAGTTCGTTCTCTCTCTCTCTCTCTCTCTCTCTCTCTCTCTCTCTCTCTCTCTCTCTGCTTCTTTTTACAGTAGTCGCTCGAATGCATGTGGCGCAGGTAACAGTCCCCATACAATCAAAATTCACAGTCCATGAATTTCAAATGTAAGGGGACCATTATGTTCCCAACATGCATTCACAGTTACTAGTGTGTGTGTGTGTGTGTGTGTGTGTGCGTGTGTGTGTGTGTGTGTGTGTGTGTGTGTGTGTGTGTGTGTGTGTGTGTGTGTGTGTGTGTGTGTGTGTGCTGTCTCTTATACACATCTAGATGTGTATAAGAGACAGGTGGGGGCTGCCCTGAGGCAGACCCTGGACGACAGACTATGTCTCGGTTCTCCAGGCCTGAGTCAGCCTGTCAGGGCATCTGCTGAGCCGTCCAACGCGGCTGACTAGAGTGTTGTTTTGAACTCCCCCGGGTGGCCTTTCTGCTCAGTGACACCCGAGTTTCAACTGCATTTGAAACTCGGGCCTAGACTCGACTGCAGAAACCAAATTTGAAATGCATTTTCAAACTCTGACCCCGACTCCGCCCTAGTTTTCTCTTATTTATTTTAAACCACCACTACCTTTCCCCCTGTTGGGAAAACGGGAAAATACCAACAGAGCCTAGCTTCAGTGGTACACACACGAACTGTTGCAATATGTTTTTTTTTTTTTTTTTTTTTTTAACAAACCCCTTCCGTTGCAGGTGCTGGTGATAAGAGCAGTCAGCACTAGCACCAGAGGAGAGGCTCCATCTATTGGTGGGGAGCGTCACCTGCTGGAAATCGGGTCCAGCGTCCCATGTTACAAAGATGACAATTTTTTGGATAATGCTGCAACCGATGACCGTGCGTGGCTGTGGAACCTGCCAGCATTGATTGCCCTTCAGAATCAGGGGATTAACTGAGCAAGCTTGTGTGAAAGCCAAAGGTGCTTGTAAGGACCAAAAAGAGCAACCTTGATTAAGCAGCCCTGTGTAGACCTTGGAAGGCCTGCTGTCACCAATGTATCTCTTCACCCTCAGAGGGAGGGCGCCAGATGGAAAATTCGGGACTGATACAGTAAACCGACTGCTTGCTGTCGTCTGTACTTGCAATAACCCTTTCCTGATTGCACTCTAGAGACCCCCCCTTGCGCCAACTGTCCCCGCCGGCTGCATCAGTGGAGTTAGCAGGCGTGATTAGCTAGCGGGATCCTCCCCAGGGGGCTCCAGGGAGGGATTCCTCGCGTGGCCAAGAGGGACGAATAAGTCAGGGGGCATGGAGGAGGCAGGTGTCAAGTGGGGGAAGGGCAGGATACCATTTTCTCTTTCAGGCCAGGATTTCTGTCAGCGACAGGGCATGGGGGGGGAAGGGATCCGGGAAATCCGTGGGGGGCCGTAATGGGAATGAGGCCTCAATGCTAGTCTAGTCCTTGAGAACCAGCCTGTAGTCTCTCATTTCTTCTAAGTCCTTTGTCCCATTCTCTTGATCCCCACTCCATACTACTTTTGCAATCCAACCTTCTCTTTCCCCCCCTACCCAGTCCTTGCAAAATTCCGTTATCTTTATCCTGACATTCTTTGTTTGTTTAAAAAGGTCCAGTTGTTTCTTTGTATCTAACCACCTACGTGTGAGTTCTAAGTGTAATTGCTGCTGGATTTGTTCTATGATCTCCACTCCCTCTACCCGTACCTTTTCCATGGCTAGGGTGCATCTTTGCCACCAGAGTGCCCACATCACTGCCCTCCTACCTACTCTATACATGTTGTCGATGAAGGGCGTGGCAGTCCCTGCCTGGGGCCAATGTCCTTCCAGAATGGTTTGCCATGACCAGGGCCAGGGAATATCCGGTTCCATCTTCCTCCAGATTTCAGACCCAAGTTCGAATCTAGATACAGTCAGATGCCCAGAATACCTGGGGCCAATCCACTGCAATGATGATATCTCTAGGCCGTTGCCCTTTTTAAAAAAAGGAAATTTTTTTGATATGCCCCTGAAAGATGGATTTATTTGCGGCGCGCCTCTCAAACGAAGGACTTACCCGGTCGTGCCGCTAGGGCCACCCAACGTTCTTGCAGACCCCTGTCAATAAGGGGTGCAACTCTCCAGCATGCCCCTGTGGCCGTTGGTGGCACTTGTGGCTTTTCCCCTGGCCCTGGGAGGGGAGCTACAGGGGCATACATACTGGAAATTTGAAACCGGTACTGGTAGGGGCATACTGAACATATTTCAGGGCCGGGGTTTTAGGAAACTTCAATGGTTGTCAGAGGGGTGCGACAGGGTAAGTTGGCTGTCAGAGGGGCACACCACAAATAAATCAAACTTTCAGTGGCATATAAAACAAATCCCCTTTAAAAAAGGGAAAAAAAGAAAACGGGAAAATAATAAAATATCCTCCTACTTAAAGAACCGGTACACCACACATAGGCCCGCGGGTGTCAGCATGAAACCCGCACAGCTTTGTAGGCCACCGATTTTTTTTCCCATGGCTCTCGGCATGGCGCGGCTCCTCCGAGTTTTGCTTGTGGCGGCAAAAACTTTCTGGAAGGCTGGGGCCAGAGAAGAACACATAGTTCCCTCTACACACTACTGCACATATCTGGCCTTCGGGCACATATATCTCACTATTATAGTTACACAGAGCACACACAGCCTTCGGGCAGACACAAAAACACGGCCCTATGGACTCGTACAAACATACATAGCCTCTGCCCACACACATATACACACAACTACGATACTGTGCTGGGGGGGTCTATCAGGTATATGATGGGGTCTACGCATGCATGGCTTAGCTCTAGGGTAGGGTAGGGTAGGGATATAAGTTGCTCCGGCTACACCCTGAAAAGGAAAGTCTACAAGGTATGTTTCGGGCCAGATACAGTCAGAATGAGGGTGCATTGTGTTCGGGGGAAGACGGTAGTCTGAGTTCCGAGGGCGCTCAGGAGTGTGAAAGATTTCCGGGAGTACAGGTCGGCCTGTGGGTTGGGGAGACAAACGTGCAAGCATAACTATTAAGGGGATACTGGTATGGTGATGGTCCTGAGTGCCAGTCACACTGAGGTAGGATAGTAGGGACAGAGGGTGCGCTGGGAGTAGGTGGCCTATCCTGTCAGGACAACCATTGGTTGGCGCTACCCGCAATCACTGCGGGTCTGGTCCTTGGCCTCTACAACACCCTCGGCTTTTATGGAAAAAAGAAAATCGGAAAAAAAAAAAAAAGAGTCGGAGGCCGCGCCCAATCTCATCGGCGGCCATCGTTTCGTTTCGGCCTCCTAAGTCATTAAAAAAATATTAGCTACTCATTTGGGCCAGGCAGGGGCCCGGCTGGAGGTTAGGCCCAACCAGTACAACGGGCACAGCTTTGCATCTCAACTGATGACAGAACTCATGACTACAGAAGAGCACTCAGCTTGCTGGGTCAAACAAGGGGCTGCGGCAAAAATGACAGAGATGTGGCAGAGGCTTGATGGACGGTGAGGAAGCAGAAATTAATGCACCTATGAGAAAGACAGAGCCCAGAACAGCGAAGCACTAAACAGGGCGGTAGGGGAACAGGACGTAGCCTAGCCTCCTGGAATCGGCCGTTTAGCTCAGGTCACAGAACCGGGTCACGGCACTGAGACAACATGACGCTGTTACCTGGGTAAATAAATCATAGTACAACAGTACGACTGTCTCCAACTCCCCCAGTACCAGCCAAGGCGAATAACAGCCATTTTGTCAAAACGGACATATTATATTTTTTGAACGAAATTAAAATTGAGTTTTTGGGCCGAAATTTGGTCCAAATTTTTGGCTCCTGGGGGTCGGGCGTTCCTAAAACGCCGGACCCCCTAGATGTATTTGGCCACAGCTGGAGACTAGATACATCTAGGGGGCCGGGCCCCCAGGAGCCAAAATTTTTGACTGGATTTCGGCCCAAAAACTCAATTTTAATTTCGTTCAAAAAATATAATATGTCCGTTTTGACGAAATGGCTGTTAATAGACTATATTGTCTCCTCCAGCGGGGTCCTGTCAAGGATGCAAGCAACTCAGGCTACTGGACATCTCGACCTGCAGAATACTCTACCTTCACAGGAAGACCCAGTGACTTGCTATTACCAAACATCTGCATCTCAGTTCAAACATAGAACAGCAACAACAAAACTGAATTAGCTTCCAGGATATGCATGGGGAGGGTGGACATAGCATAGAAAGGATTAACAATCAGTGTCATCTACCTGCCCAACTTGGGGTGGGAAAGTATGGTACCTCGAGACACCTACATTTGCATATCTGATCACACAAACAACCACATTGTTCAGGGACGCTGGCCCCCATTTCCAGCAGGTGCCGCTCCCCACCAATAGATGGAGCCTCCCCGGCAGTGATCGTGGTGTCTGCTCTTATCAGCACCCCTACCACTGGTCCGGGTTGTTCAAAAAGGGAAAAAAAAAAAAAAAAAAAAAAAAAAAAAAAGATTCGGGGGCCCAACATCAGCCCACATGGAAAAAGGTTGTGGTGGTTTAAAGTTTCAACCACCAGTGCTTGGACCGGCCCGGCTCAAACAGCATGAAGGCGCGGGGGACGGCAACAGGTCAAGCTCAATTCTGAACAGGATCGTGTCCAGGGGTTAAGCTCGGCTGTGCCTAACTCACTGTTAATTAAAATATGAGAAGAGGGACTGCAGAATTACCACAGGTGACAACAGGTGACAACAGGGTGATAGGATCTGTGTTTATGAACTTGAGGGACATGGGAAATGAATGGGACTCAGAATAGGGTTTAGGGGATATGATGGCCTGATGCCAACTGACAGCTAGATACATCATGTGATGGGAAATGTCAGGGTACTTTTGATACAATAGGGTGACAGCATCTGTGGTCATAAATATGGGGGATATGTGAACAACTGGGATGGGTGGTGGTAAGGAAGGGACGGGCAGTAAGGATCTAAGGGCTCAGAAATGGGTTTGTGGGCTTAGGACGGCAAGTGACAGTCGCCACACAAATGAATAGGCGTATGACGAGACGAGGAGTTTTAGGGGAAGAAAATATAGAGTTTAAGAGGTTCAAATGGGTTAGGCATGATAAAGGGGGGCTGCTTACTAGGGCTGGGCGAATGAAAGATGGTCACTATGATGAGAAGGGGTTACTAGCAGCTCCATGGGATAACAGTGACCAGGACCAAAAAAGAAGAAAGCTCACAGCCCAAGGGAAACAACAGATGACATACTTCACATCATCAGGGAAGACATCCACAAGTGCAGTACAGTACAAGACACAATAGATGACAAACTATGATATCCTCACTTCCTATATTGTAAATTGGGACGCTGGACCCGATTTCCAGCAGGTGCAGCTCCCCACCAATAGATGGAGCCTCCCCCAAGGGTGCTAGCGGTGTCTGCACTCATCAGCACCCCTAGCAACCTGCCGGGCTGTTTCACACACACACAAAAAAAAAAACCACCAGTGCTTGGCCCAGCTATCGATGCCGGACTGGTTTGTTTGATGTACCTATTGGAAGTCAGAGGACCCATAGTACCTGCCTAACCCGAAAGGGACCTACAGTCTTCCCCCGAATACAACGCACGGTCATTATAGCCGTATTTGAGGCATCTTTCAGTCTAGATACAGCTATAATGACCGTAGGAAAGCACTGACAATCTCATCAGTAATCGGGAAGGGGTCTTTTTTTTTTTTTTTTTTTTTAAACACCCCTTCCAGTGTTAGTGCCGCTGATCAGAGCAGACAGCACTACCACCGGCGGAGAGGCTCCAAATCGGGAAGGGGTCTATGCATCCGCACATTGCAGATTTCATTCTATGACATGCCCTTAGCGCTGTGTCGCGCAGACCCGCCAGCGAAACAAAAAAAAATTGTGTTGGCTGGCGGCGTCAGCCTTTCAGGTCCGATACCCTGGGCCTCCGAAACTTTCGGGGCGTTAACAACGACACCCCGCGGCTGACATATGGGCCAAGTACTGGTGGTTTAAGGGGCAACTGATGGAATGAGATGAGGCCTGCCCCTGGTAAATTCTGAGAGATTTGACGTTTCTGCATTCAGTGGGTTTCGAGCTTGTGTCAGTTTTTAAGAGTTAATCCAGCACTACTCGGCCCAGCTATAGCTCACAGAGAACAATAGAGTAGAAACTTTTCCACTCGTATGAATTTGGGCACTTCTGTAGTGGCTCGTAGGTTTCCTAAAATTGTGGCTTGTTAACGGGCACAACTTTAGCAAGTAC